>QAOA01006394.1:165071-211493 GCA_003255065.1 Cercis canadensis | reverse complement strand
CCTTTCAAATCCCAAACAAACCTTACAGGAGAGAAACAAGAGCGAGAAAGGGAGGGAAAGTCACCGAAAAAAGAAGAAAAATATCACGTGGATCAAATGTGAATGAATTTCTCCAAACTCTTTAAGGGTTGTGTGAAATTCATTTTCTAACACTACCAAAGCAATTAATTTCATCAAATTATTTGATTTTCATCAATTTATTTATAAGTTAACATTGGAAGTTATTGGAGTTACCTAAAATCAGTTAAAATATTATAATTATTAAAAAAAATATAACTTTGTTGTATTACTAATAAGATATATTTATGTCTTTTACAATTAATTTTGATCCCATTTCATATTGACCTCATCTCCATATAGCTACCAAAACTATAGAATGAAAATTGTCATTTTATTCCCATTCCAAATCTATAATTTTCATTCCTTTGTATCAAAGCTGTGACATTAGTAAGTTGCAGCCATTAACATATGGTTTATACAACTAAAGCCAAAGGCATATACAAGATAAAAGGTTAGTGTTCTTTTAAAGGATATGACAATTATACAATAAAACCCTCTGCTCTATTCTTCAACTTATCTCCTTTGTGTAAAACAAATTGTGCTGTAGAAGGGGCCGCTGTCCAGAAAATAAATTGTAATGTACAGTGGGATACTCATCAAGCAACTGTGAAGGATATGCCGAACTTAGTTGGAACCATAGCAATGCCACGTTTCTTCCACCGATTATGACCATTGAACAGGTTAACTTCCTCTCGCACTTTCAGAAAGTCACAGGATAACTTAAGTTCATTCCAAAGTGGAGTTAGTGTGCAATGTTGAAGTTCCTGGCCATAATGCAACACATATTGTTCACCTTGAAAATTAATTTCCTGAAAAGATGCGTGGTTTAGGAAGTTTGACAGGAAATACAAGATCTGAGTGGGCTGGTGGTAAAAATTCACAGGTCAAACACAAGAAGACAATATGCCAGAATTATATATCTTACCCTTATCTCTGCTGGGCTCTTCTTAAGTTCCGTAGCAATCCTGGAAATCCAGTTCTCAGCAATGAGCATAACTTGAGGACCACCAAATCCACGGAAAGCAGTGTGACTAGGGAAACTAGTGAAGCATACCCTTCCCATAATCCTCATATTTGGTATTTCATACACATTATCCGAACGAAAAATAGCACGTTCAAGAATAGCAAGGGACAGGTCCAGTGAATTTCCAGCATTGTTATAGGTTTCAAGATCCAAAGCAAGCACCTTCCCCTCATTTGTAAATCCAACCTGAATCCAATAATTTTATTATATATATTATTCAACCACACTAAAAATAAACCAACGATTGATATTACGCAACTGAAAGCAATTAGCAAAAATAATAAGATATACAAAATCAAGGTGTGCAATGCAAGGTGTGATCAATCTTCTCTCCTGTCTGAGATTTTTTCCAGGATTTAATTCACCTAGCCTTTATATTTTATCACCGTAAAGGTGGCAAAACAAGGACCAAATGAACATAACAGAAAGCTAAAAGTAGGCTGTCAAACAGTATCGTACATACCATACTCAGAAATATCAGAGGAAGCTCTTCTCAAACTCATCTCTGGCCTTATGTTCACAAGGAGTATAGAATTATAACCAAGACAAAATACAAAAATTTTGTCTATAACTTGTTTTAGGAAAACCAGAGGTTGCTATGGGATTTTTTTTTTTTTTTTTTTTTTTTACTGTTGAAGTATGTGGAAAGACATCAGTTAAACCATCAACAATAGCCATAGCAATACCTTATACTTTCCTAGAAAACTATGGCGTTGCCCAGTTATCATCATTTCAATATCTCTGTCTAGTGTGATTCACGGGCTGATTTAACAGATATGATGGAACTGAAGCTGCAGTAGCAATAAAAGCAGATATTGTCTCCTTTGCCCCAAATCCACCACCAATTCTCTTTGTTTTGCAAACTACCTTTGACATGGGAAGACCAAGAACATGAGAAACATATTTCTGGTGCTTCTGAGGGGCCTGCAACAAGAGAAAAGACAATGTTATTCTCACTTCTTCAATAGGAGGATAGGAAATGATTAAGCCACAAGATAACCATCATACAATTACTTAAGCGTATATCGATCAAAAAATCACTAATAAACTTGAGAAATCAACATTGCAACATATAATAGCAATTCTATCTTTGCAGAAAAGACCAAGTGGACATACAAAACCAACAATTATAGGAACAGATGGAACTGCAGTTTGCACACCAGTCAGCCATGATACAACCCAAGAGGTTAAGCACCTTAATTGGATATTTTAACAGTGTCAGAGCCACTAATTATCATAACACAAGGCATCACCATCCACAACACCAGATTGGCCATGAAGAAAATACCAGCTCCTGCAACAACCTTGCAACAGAACAACACTACAGAAAATTATCAACCACTTCTCCATCCTGTTCAGTGTTTACATGGTGGGCACCAATCAATCACATTGATAATTCTCTTTCTCAGATCATCTAATTTGAGAATAATTCTAGTATCAGTGTCAAAACCAAAAAAAAAAAGAAAAAAGTTAGGAAAATGCNAAAAAAAAAAAAAAAAAAGTTAGGAAAATGCTACTTTTAGGAAAATTTCATTTCCCTGCTCCCATGAGCATTAGATAGGAACTGTTCACATAAGAAGAAATAGCCCTCTTATTCAACTTCCATCAGTATATCTCCCTTTCCCTATCCTGTTTAAAGCTATACAGCATACACTATACATGAGTGGTAAGGAAAGACTCACTATACTTAAACCAAGTTGGCAAAATAGATAAACCTCCCGCGCCCTTTTATTTTCTCTTCTCGTCCATAGCTTGACTCTGTTACCATCTTTCATCCTGAGATGCATTTCTTAGTATTATATATCCATTTAACTGATTCAGCAGTTACATGGATGAATCTTTCCAGAAAAAAAAAATAAAACTATAAAGCTAGCTAAATATTCCATGCAACTTCAGTTTTATACATATACCATAATTTATGGGTGAACTACATGAACATATAACTTACTTGAGTAGATGAAATCATATGAACTTCATTCCCACCATCCATTGTCCATACTAAACTGCTATTTGGCTCCAAATAAAAGTGTTCTTGACCTCCTATCTGAACTTGCCCTTCAATTATCCTGTCACATTGACCTGACTGAAAACAGTGATCAACATTGCCTTTTCTTAAACATTTCTGTGTGTTAGGATGAAAACTTTTAGTGTTAATGGCTTCCTCTATTGACAGAATGGCTGGGGGCTCTTCATACTCAACGTGACCTTCTCTTGCTGCTAACTTTGCATTTTCATGAGTATCAACAACAACTACTCCTATAACCTGCAAGTATACATATAAATCTCAATTGATTTATAATGGAAAAAGGATATAACACAAGATTAAATTCAATTCCTTTTTTTTTTTTTAATTGTCATTATTCTTGATATCATATCAACAGAAGTCTTGTTACTAGCTCCAGCATGTGGGATTACTTCAACATCTGTTTATACACAATATACGTACATGTTTTAAACGTAACATAATATCTTCTGTTTTTTCATTTTGTTATAAACATTGCACTGTCTCTATTGCAAACCATAACTTCATCCCTTATGAGTGAATGCACAAAGCAAATGCTGCACAAAGGTAGCAGGAGAATTCCTTTCTCTTTAACTCTTCAAGCTCAGTAGTAATGAACATATTACAAGTATCATAAGAGCAAAACAGATCGTTTGGCAAGCTAGATACCTGACCCAGACAAGTGATGTATTCTATAGCAAAAAGCTCCTCATCAGCGACAACTGGCCCAATTTTATTATTTCCTGGTACATCTTTGGCCAGAAATATGCCCAAAAATCCAGGTGAAGACTTGGCCCCTGAATCATCAATCGTAAGTATTCGGGCATGGGGTTTCCTACTCAACACCAAGGCTGCATGCAAACCATTGGGAGGCAATGGTGTGTCATCAGCATATTCTGCCTCTCCTGTAACCTGAATATGTGTTATTACATTAACTGGTAGACAAGAAGACATACTACTAAAAGTACAAGCAAAATGGTATAAGCATATTGATAGAAACCAGAAATTCACAATGTATATATTGGTAAAAACTAAGAAGAACTCACAGAAAATTAGTGAATAGGATCACTCACAGAGCCTAGGGCTCCTACAGGGATTGCTCTCCTAGAGAGAATCCTGTTCTACACAACAATAACTAATTATCAGAATATCCTCCTTTCTGCTCCTCCCTCCCCTCATATCCGCTGCCTCTAACTAACTCATGCAGTTAGTTACATCTCTGCCCCTTTACTTTTCCTCTTTCTCGAGTATACCCTCCACACTTTGGGCCTAACCAGTGGATCCCCTAACTGATCCACTTTCTCACTAACCAACCCATCACTAGAGCCCACAATCCTATCAATACCCCCTGCAGGAAGAACAGCCTTGTCCTCAAGGCTAAAACAAGGAAATTGCTGCTGCATCACTATGCCATCCTCCCATGTTGAATCTTCAGCTGCTAACCCTTTCCACTGAATTAGATATTCTTTGGACAAACGACCAGCTTCCTTTTTGTCCCGCACTGCCCAAACTTTTTCAGGTTCTGTTGAATCTTCCACTGCCATATCTTCTGGTAATTCTGGTGCAGCAGAAAATTGTCCCACAGCCTTCTTTAACAATGAAATATGGAAGACAGGATGAACCCTCGAAGTAGAAGGTAATTGAAGCTTATATGTGACCTCCCCAAACTTCTCTATGATCTGAAAAGGACCATAGTATCTAGGAGATAACTTAGAGTAGATCTTCTGTGATAAAGAAGACTGTCTATGGGGCCGGAGCTTAAGATAGGCCCATTCTCCTACTGAAAACTCCATTTTCTTCCTTTTTTTATCTGCATAATATTTCATCTGTTCTTGTGCTTTGCTGAGATTAAATTTCAACTGCTTCAATGCTTCATCTCTGTCCTTGAGGTCCTTAGCCACAGCTTTAATATCTAGGAGATAACTTAGAGTAAATTTTCTGTGATAAAGAAGATTGTCTATGTGGCCGGAGCTTAAGATAGACCCACTCTCCTACTGAAAACTCCATTTTCTTCCTTTTTTTATCTGCATAATATTTCATCTGTTCTTGTGCTTTGCTGAGATTAAATTTCAGTTGCTTCAATGCTTCATCTCTGTCTTTGAGGTCCTTAGCCACAGCTTTTACCTTGGTTTCCCCATCCAAATACCTCACTATAGATGGAGGTTTACGACCATAAACCATTTCAAAAGGAGTAGATCCAGTTGATATATGGAATGAAGTGTTATACCATAGCTCTGCCCAAGGTAACCAATGAGACCACTTGCTGGCCTGTTCTGAGGCAAAACAGTGCAAATATGACTCCAAACACCTATTCACCACTTCAGTTTGCCCATCCGACTCCGGGTGATAAGCTGTACTCATCTTAAGCAAGGTACCTTGCAGTTTAAAAAGCTCTCTCCAAAAGATACTAATGAAAATGGGGTCTCTGTCACTTAGTATTGACAAAGGAATACCATGGAGCCTCACAACTTCATGCACAAAAATTGCAGCAATGCTTTTAGCTGAATAGGGGTGTCTAAGTAGGACAAAATGAGCATATTTTGATAACCTATCCACTATCACCAAAATAGCATCATATCCTTTAGACTTAGGAAGTCCAGTAATGAAATCCATTGAAATTTCCTCCCATACCTGATTAGGAATTGATAAAGGCTGCAGCAGTCCACTCGGAAGTGTGGCTGCATATTTCATCTTTTGACAAACTGTACAAGCTTGAACAAACTCCATCACAGCCTTCTTCATTCCCCTCCAATACAAGTTTCCAGCCAGCCTTCTATAGGTTCGATTATAGCCTGAATGCCCCCCTGTGGCAGTAGTATGGAATTCTTCTAGCAAAATAGGAATGAGAGTGGATTTTGCAGAAATCACCATTCTGTTTTTATGCAAGAGAACCCCTTTGTGAAGGCTGAAACCTGGTCTACTGTCTGCATTTTTTTTTAAGTCAGAAATAATCTGTTGTAACTCGGGATCCATGTCTGCCTCTGATCTCAATTCTCCCCCCTGCCTCCAAACTGGACCCGAAACCAATACAGCCAATTCCCCTTCAATTGGGAGCCTTGAAAGTGCATCTGCAGCCTTATTGTCTGGTCCTGGTTTGTATACCACCTCAAATTGAAACCCAAGCAGCTTAGCTAGCCAATTCTGTTGATCAGCAGAGACAACTCGCTGTCGCAATAGATCCTTCAGGCTTTTTTGATCTGAATACACTATGAACTCCCTCCCCATCAAATAGTGTCTCCAATGTAGGATTGACAACACTACTGCCATTAACTCTTTTTCATAAATTGATTTGGAGAGATAATTACTAGATAGGGCCTTGCTGAAATAGGCTAAGGGCTTACCATCTTGCATTAGAACTGCACCCAACCCAATACCCGAAGCATCACATTCCAAAGCAAATGGCTGTGAAAAATCAGGTAATGATAGGACTGGAGCAGTAGTGACTGCCTGCTTTAAAGCTTTAAACGCTTCTAGAGCTTCCGGCCCCCATTTAAAAGCCTCTTTTTTGGTGAGTTCAGTCAAGGGTTTAGCTAATTTCCCATAACCCTGTATGAATTTTCTGTAGTATCCAGTCAAACCCAAGAATCCCCTAACACCCTTCACATTCCGAGGCACCGGCCAATCTATCACACTCTTTACCTTTGCTGGATCTACAGAAACTCCTTTGTTGGACAGGACATGCCCCAAGTACTCCACTTGCTGTTGGCCAAAGCTGCATTTTTTTTTGTTCACCACAAATTGATTTTCCTTGAGCACCTGAAGAACCGTAGTGAGGTGCAGTAAATGAGTACTCCAATCTCCACTATATACTAGTATGTCGTCAAAAAAGACCAGCACAAATCTCCGTAAGTATGGCTTGAAGATTTGATTCATTGCTGCCTGAAAGGTAGCCGGGGCATTCATCAGCCCAAACGGCATTACAAGAAACTCGTAATGTCCTTCATGGGTTCGAAAAGCAGTCTTGATCACATCTTCCTTTCTCATTCTAATTTGGTGGTATCCCGACTTCAAGTCTAACTTAGAAAAGAAACCAGCTCCATGTAATTCATCCATTAACTCCTCTACAATAGGAATAGGAAATTTATCCTGCACCGTCGCCTTATTGAGGGCTCTATAGTCGACACACATGCGCCAGGATGCATCCTTTTTCTTCACCAGAATTACTGGACTAGAGAAAGGGCTGGAGCTGTTTGCAATTATACCTTGTTGTAGCATCTCCTGGATCTGCCTTTCGATCTCATTCTTTTGATGATGAGGATATCGATAAGGTCTGACATTTATTGGCTCTGTACCCTCTTTCAAAACAATCGAATGAACTATATCTCGAGAAGGAGGCAGTCCTACCATCTCTCGAAACACTTCAGGAAAAACCTCTAGCAAACTGGTCAGCTCCTGCTCTTGTTGTTGACCCAACATTGCTGTATGTTCCACCCTAGAGTCCCCTTCAGCATTCCACAACATCCCCTCCAACATCCAGGTAGGATTCCCCATTGCTCCTAGAAGGGAGCCTGCACTCAATTCTGGATTGGTGCTGGACTTATGCTTTGAGCCAGCAATAGCAACGCCTTTCAATTCAACAATTTCCTTCCCTACCTTGAAGGACATTGTCATGTGACCCCAATCCATTTCCACCTTACCCAAGGTCTCCAACCAAGCCACCCCTAAGATCATATCTACTCCCCCTAAATCCAACACATAAGCATCCACCACCACTTTGTTTTTTCCAAATTGCAGAGGAAGAGTAGAACATTTGCCCCGAGTATAAACTCGATGCCCATCTCCAAGACGAACCCCAAACTTCTTAGAAGCATCCACGGTGATATTTAATGCAGAAACCACTTGTGGTGCCAAGAAGTTGTGGCTAGCTCCACTGTCAACAAGCACCAAAATAGGAATTCCATTCAAAACCCTGTCTAGCCTCATTGTCTTGAAAGCAGACAATTCTGGCCCGGTTACTCCCATGAACCCCATGAGTTTACACTCTAGTTCATCCTCTTCCGTTCCTTGTTCCACCTCCAAAGCAAGTATTTCTTCTTCACCCTCAACACCCTCATCATCCCCCATAATAATCAGTTTCAAACTCCTTTCCGCACACTGATGTAAGGGATGGAATTTCTCTCCACACCGGAAACACAGCCCCTTAGTTTTTCGATCCATCAGTTCCTGGTAGGACAAATGTCTCACCCCCTTTGACTTTTCAGTTGAGCCACGCCGATCACCCTCCCATCTACGAGTTGCCGAGGACATCGTCGAAGCATTGGGACCCTTCGCATAAGCGTTCGATCCTTGCGACATAGTCGCACCTCTCTGCGACGCCGTTTGAGAGGACCAGTTGTGACTGGGTTTGCCGGAGCTCCATGGGTTTTGACCCTCACCCCCTTTCCGGTTCGGGTATGACCCGAAATGTTTACCCATGACCTGGGATTGACCGGATCGAGCTCTGAAAGACGCTACATCATTGCCGACAACCATCCCTTCAATCTCTCGCTCCATATTGCGTGCATGTTGCATCACCTGCCAACGGCTCGAAGGATGGAAGGATCGCACTCGTTGTCGTATGTCTGGCCGGAGCCCTCCCATGAAGTATCCCAAGTATTGCGGCTCAGTTAACCGAGGAACTTGAGCTGAGACAGTCTCAAACAATTCTATGAATTCATCTACTGTCCCCGACTGATGAATCACTGATAATCCTTCGAATGGATTATCATACATGGTTCCCCCATAACGCAACAATAAAGCATGTTTAAGTACATCCCAAGTTAGTTGCTCGTCCGATTCACGTAGCAATGTGAACCAATGGATTGTGCTTCCTTCCATGCATAGGCGAGAGAGCTTTACCTTCAAATCCTCTGGAGTATTATGGACTTCAAAATACGTCTCTGCCCTCTGAATCCATCCCATAGGATCAAATCCTTGAAATCCTGGTAACTCCACTTTTTTGACTGACAAACGATATTCATCCAGTCGATCGTGCATTGAATTAAAGAGTGGTTTACGAGGAATTTCCCCACCTGGTTTGTCCGCAGATGATGAACCATCCAGATGATTATCACTCGACTGATCTCCCGCTATTCGTTTACCACTAATCCGGTTAATTTCCTTCATGAAGGATTGTTGCATATTCTCTTGAGATTGCTGGATTTTCTCAGTAAGAGATTGCTGCATTTCCAACTGTGACCGCTGCATTTCCAACAGAGCCACACGAAACTCACTCAAGGTAAGTTCCACTCCCTCCAATCGTGGACCCAGAGCTTCCACATTCACTATCCAGGCTTCCATCGCATCCCCTCTGTCTACAGGCTTAGGCGGCATTGTGACTATCCGGCAGGTCGGACCAATTGATAGAAGCCAGAAATTCACAATGTATATATTGATAGAACTAAGAAGAATTCACAGAAAATAGTGAATATAATCACTCACAGAGCCTAGGGCTCCTACAGAGATTGCTCTCCTTGAGAGAATCCTGTCCCACACAATAATAGCTAATAACCAGAATACCTCCTCTCTGCTCACTTCCCTCCCTCATATCCGCTGCCTCTAACTAACTCATGCAGTTAGTTACATCTCTGCCCCTTTGCTTTTCCTCTTTCTCGAATATACCCTCCACACTTTGGGCCTAACCAGTGGATCCCCTAACTGATCCACTTTCTCTCTAACCAACCCATCACTAGAACCCACAATCCTATCACTACAGGTAGAGTATGATAATATCCTATAACAAATTAGAACCACTTCAATGTATGTTTTTGGTATATAACTTGACCATTTTTAGCACAACAGTGCTCATCAATTTCATGGTGTAAAAGTTCTTTCGACCCTTGTTGGTTGGAGAGAAATATTCCGAACACCATCACATGATATACTTTATAGTTGGAATACTTCTGGACCAGGTTTTACACCTTGCAACCTATTATAACAATTAACAACCAAGTTCTCCATGACCTAATAGCTTATTGTCCCATTTTAACTCCGTCCTTTAGAATTTTTTGCATTCACCAGTATTCTTTCCTTGAATTTCTTGCTCCTGTTCCCTATCTGATAATAACACTGCATATAAACGTACAAAAAAACCGGAGCAGACAAGCAGAAGGGTATTTTTCAGTGACTCATAAAATGAAAGTAGTCTAAACTTAACGTTCAGAGACCAAGAATGTTTTTGATTGAGAGTTGAAAATTTTCAATCAGAAGACAAACCATTATCAACCAAAAAGCAACGTTTTGTCACCAGCACACAAGTGGTGATACTTGGCTTTGCAACTAATTAAAAGCTGGATTCTTTTCATAAAGTTATCTCAGATAAAAGTACAGAAACGCACAAATTTGAAAGCAAGATGAACAAGAGCTGAATACATTCAATGCCTTCCCCCTCCCCCCCAAACAAAAATAATGAGTCAGTAAATATATAGAAAAAACAAGGATGAAAAACTTTAAAAAAGAAAATATGCAAACTTGTGTAGTCTGTTGAATACCCTACAGCAAAATTACCTATAATGCAGTCACGGTTTCACCTCTAAAAATATCAGTGAGAAATATCTGAAGAAAGAGAAAACTATAATATATGACATGGACGCGGTTACCTTCTGATGTATACACAGGGTTTTATAGGCAACCCAAATTGCAGGAGATCTAAACATTATTGCATGGCTAACATATTGACGCAGGACAGAAGGCAAAATGGGGGCTGGATGTTGTTCTAACATACTACCTAAAATCCACTAGTTGAACTCTGGGATTCACCATATATATGTTGTCTAGCATGTTAAAACTTTCCGGAATATTCCTAACCCCATATAATAACATACTGGGAGTTTAGTTCTATGATAATTATCCTAAAACAACTTAAATTAACCAGATAAAATACCTAAAAAATCCCAACGAAAATAACATAAAAATTATAAAAAATGAATACATGGTTATAATAGAACCCCCTGAAAGTCTAATATCAGTCATCTCCACTTGACAAGGAAACTCGTCCTCAGGTTGTCAAGTTAAACTTGTAATCTTCTGTTCCATATAAAGGAATACTTTAAATAATCATGACTTAAAAATTTTCCCATGTTTATACTACTTGTGTAATTTTTTGATAAAAGAAGAAATTATATCAGAAGGAAGTGAAAGTACAAATAAGATTGAGGATAAGATATCCTCGCAAGGAAAAACAACAAAAAGAAAAAAGAGAAACCCAGACAAGCCAACTGACATCAATACAAAAGAGCTCTCCTCAGTTGCTTTGCATGACAAACATGGAGATTCCTTTAATCAGCATGTTCAGATCTTGAATATCCTAAAAGAAACTTTGGATCTTCAAAATTATTGGTTGACTTTGGAGTTCATCAAAAACATCTTTGGATATATCAATAAGCACTAATTCTTGATTCTTAGCATCATAATCCTTTTGTATTACTTCTTGATTTTCTTTGTGATATTTCATATCTTCTTTATTCTTTTAGAAGTCAAAGTCTTGAAAAACTTCCTCCCAATGATTGCAAATAAAAGAATGCAATGTTAATTGCTTTTGTTGCAATCCATTTTCAAACTTGAAATCTTTAAGCTTCATATTTTAATTACTACAGCAAGCCTCAAAAGAGTTTTCAAGAAGTGCAGTAATCACTATGAGTAAAATCATCTCACAATTATCGGGAAAAATTTCCAAACCTATTAGTATTTCATCGTTGACAAAATTCTTAAGATGCATTATCAATTTGTTTGATTAAATTTCAGGGTTTTGGAAGGAAAAAAAGAAGGAAAAGTTTTATGGCAGTGTGCTATGTATGCTACTCTTTGGTTATCTGGTTAGAGCATAATGCTCCAATTTTCAAGGAGAATTATCTGTCCTTAGATTTACTGTGCGATAGGATTGTGTTTGTGGCCTCTCTCTAGCACTATGTACATGGTTTCTTCAAGGGGATAACCCTAACTTCTATGCAGAGAGATTGGAGAGCCATTTTGTTTTGAAGTTTTCCCTCTGTACCTCTTCTGTTATTTTGCTGTATTATCTTCTGTTTCTTTTGTTTTAGGAGGATATCTTATCCTCCTCCTCCTTTTTATTTATCCTCTCTTTCTATCTAATAAATTTCTTCTTCTATCAAAAAAGAAATTATCAATTTGTTTGTAAGTAGCAAGTTTAATCAAATCAATATTTAAAACTTCACTAAAAGAATAGTGATCAACAAGTTGATGAAATCCTTCTTGAAGCAATCATAATCAAACTATGAGATCTCTTCAGAGTAAAAAACATGGCTTTGATTCTGCTGAATACAAGTTACATCTTCAGTTGCAGAACTATATAGTAATATACTAGGATTCTTGTTATCCTAAACTTACCTAATATAACAAAATAAAATTCCAAAAAACAACCCCTACAATAATTGACCCACTTAACAGTCCTACATCACATATAGAAGAAAAAGAATTCTACACAACAAGTTAATGGTTTTTGGTCAAATAAGACATAACATGCCTATAATAAATCCTTTCTTTAATTATACAATATTAGACTTGATTTTACATATCTGAAACATACATAAACATTCCAACTGCTTGGAATGCCAAATTACAACGGAGGCATATAGAGAACATAAAGACAGAAAAAGAATAAGGATTATAAGAGGACAAATAAGGTCTTCAATTAACAGTATCAGTCCATATATATACAGGCACACACACACACACACACACAGAAATTGCATGAAGCTTGTCAATTTGAGACCCTTTAAAAGTGTTACCAAGAATGATTTGCCTATCATTATTCTTTTGCCCCTGTGATGGATTACAGAGAAATTGAAAATCTTTTCAGAGATTATGTATCTAGGTTTATGACTAGGTCTATTTTTCTTGTTTTCTTTTCTTCAGAGGATCATGTCTTGTGCTCTGTCTCTTTATTTGTTTGTAAAATAAATTCTGTTTATGCTGAGTTCATTTGCAGTAACTTTATTGTGGATGTCTGTGTGAATGCAGGCTATCCCAAGTTATTCTACTAGCAGGTCCTTGTTTGAGCATTATGTCAAAGGTTCAACTTTAGGAGAATCTTTGCAAATTCAGTAAGAAGTTGATAAACTTTAGGAGAATCATTGTTCTCATTGTCATATCTAGTAACTTTAAAGTGTTAATCAGGAACGATTCTCCTAAGGTTCTTAACTTCTAACTGAATTTGCATAGAGTATAAAGTATTCTTTTCTTTTACTCATTTTAAAATATTACCTCCCCTAATTTTCTTTCACAGGGAGTGAGGTTAGATATTGGAATCTGAAGTCTCAACATTAAAATGGAAAAAAAATGTATTCACACTCGCTATACCTTAAGTCATTAAAGTTTTAGTGCATTTGTATTGTAATAATCATTCCAATAACAAAAAGTGTCTCACAATCTGATTGTTCAATCCTGCCTCCCTTTTGTTGGCACAGATATAAGCGAAGTTCACCAAAAGAAGGTTTAGTTACAAATTATTCTAGTCAAGTTCACCCTTTGGTAATTATCTCTGTTCATGGTATTACTGTATGGTGATTAAGATTGATACCCATTCCCTTGAAAACATTGAGGAAATGTTCATAAGATTTATATCTATTGCAATCATTTCAGTGGAAACAAAAAAATGGAAAATAACATCTGCAAACAACATAAAAGTAAATATAAATGAAATATGATCTAAACTAATCACACAAAACCCTACCCCCAAAATAACATGCATGCTATGCTATGCAGACCTTTTTCTCTGAAGAAAACTATCTCTCAGAAATTGAAAGAGACAAACTACATCAAATTTACAACCACAAAGGTAAGCATTCAAGCATACATAAATTAGTCTGTAAGAGCGATATTTCACCATCATCAACAAGAATTCTTGTAAACAACAATTTCTTTTCTCAAACAAATATAAATAAATTAATTAAAGGGCTCATAGAAACGAAATTGAAATCTGAGTGAGAAAGAGAGACCTTTTGATAACGTAATTGCAAGCCTTATACAGCTTTTGCTTGGAATCCGAAAGAATATGCAAATGACAAAAGCTTGTCAAGGGCATTGCCTTCAACTTACAACCCACAAAAGCACACCTCTGATTGTTCAGAACCTCGGAACTATGACTGTTATTGTTGTCGCCGCAGCCTTCGAAATTCCCACCGTTTTTGTCCTCACTGAGTTTTTCCAAGATTTCTTCTTTGAATGGGCTGACACCATATTCCCAGTAGTACTCTCTGTACTGAACCTTGAGCTCCTCCATGAGAGCCCAGTAGAGGTCTCTGTAGCATTTTGAGAGCTGCTTGAGATGGTGGGAACGTCGCTTGAGGAGTTCTTGGCGAGTGAGATGGGAAGCACGCGAGAGGACGACGTTCTCGTGAGAGATTGTGATGGGAGAGGTAGTAGAATTCGGAATCGGTTTTTGGTCAATCGTGTGGCTGCTAGTGACGGCGTTGGCGTTGGCGGTGGAATTTAGTGTGAATGGGACTTTGGGAGGCTTGGAAGATGAAGAGGGATGGAGCTGCTTGAGGGCGGAAGCCATGGCAGGGAGAGAACGCCACCTCCCTATGGAAGTTCGAAATTCAGCTGATGGGAAGGAAAAGAAATCATTAATAAATTAAAATATATGAAGGTGTATAGTATGTGACAGAACACGTAATATTTTATATAAAATATAATAACAGCATAATACAAAATTGTCTGGATAGCTAGGATCTTAGGTAATACAGTGTATTAACTTATTTCTATCAATAAGGTTCTTTTATAAATATTTCTATCAATACGACTATTTTTTTTTTTTTATATTTTCTTTTTGGCTAAAGCTGAAAAAGAGAAAAATTANTTTTTTTTTTTTTTTATATTCCCTTTGGCTAAAGCTGAAAAAGAGAAAAATTAGTCTTGAATGGCGCCATATTATTTGTCACATCTCATCTTGAGAGGTGACAAATGATATGACGTCATTCAACAATGGTTGTCAGCCTCCGCATGTGTCACTATAGCTTGATAGATTCTGCACGCCTTACCAAATGTCGTATTTGCACAATAAATTTTTTTTTGTCATACCTTACCAAATGATGTCTTTGCACAATAAATTTTTTTCTTTCCCACTATTGAAATGACGCATGCATCCACCAAAGGATTCGCTACATACTTGTCCTCATTTTAGATATCACACGCACAATCTCTTCATTTAAACTTCTTCATTCAACCTCTTAATTTATCTTTCTTGTTTCTCTATTCTCATCGACAATGTCTCACCGAGTCTCTTGTTCTTCTTCTTTGTTTAGCTTTTCACTTCAAGTGACTGAGTATAATTTTTTTTTTATTCTAGTTCATCTTTTGTTCTTCCTGTTATTATGGCATATGAGTACATCTAGGTCTAAAAGATAGTTCAATATTGACAAAACAAGAAACACATATTTCAAATGCAATATGTGATGGACGAGTAAATTTTACACGTAAACTTAATTAGCATTAATTTTCATACATTATAGTTAAATTAGCGTTAGAAATAATTGTTTAGCTATAGTTAATATAATGGGAATATTTATATCATAATGTATATGAGCTACATTTTTCATGTAATAAAGTTTGAGTTTAGTGTTGGAAATAATTTAGATTAGTGTTTGAAATGTTAAGTTAGATTAGTGTTAAAATTAATTTTTTAGTTCTAGTAATATATGTGGATGTTTATATCATAATGTATGTTAGCTATATTTTTTATGCAATAAAATTATAGGTACATATTTAGAAATAATGTATGTTCGTACTTAAGTTAGATTAGTGTTAGAAATAATATTGTATATATAGTTAATATGACGGGGATATTTATATAATAATATATAATAGCTATTTTTTTATGCAATAAAGTTAAGAAAGTATAAAAAAATAATATTTGTTCTTGCAGTTTATATTATTATCACTTATTTGTTTTAGAGTATAATATAGAATAATTTTTTAATTATAGTTAATGTGATAATAATATTTAAAACAATAAAAAAAATATTTATGCTCGTATTATAACATACATATGTGTTTAAAATGATTGATATGATAATTGAAATAGTGAAATATATCATTGTGCACCCGTAGCCATGTTAGTGCCGACTCATTAGATGACTTGTAAGTGTTGTATTATGTGGCTCTAGCTGAGTTTGGAGGTGTCACAAAATTACAGTACATTCACCTCGATGTGTCTTTAGTCCAAGCACTGCTCGAGCGATGGAGGCCAGAAATGCACACATTCCACATGTCTGTCGGAGAATGCACTATCACCTTGCAGAATGTAGAAGTGTTGTTGAGGCTACCAGTTGACGGAAATGTTGTGACTGGATGCACACACTACAGTGTGCATGCACTGTGTGAGCACTTGTTTGGCGTAGTTCCCCCTGCAGGCGCGATTCGAGGTTCGAGGGTGCTACTTAGTTGGCTTCGGAGTTAGTTCGATGTGTGTCCTGATAATGCACCTGTTGCATTTGTATAACAGTATGCTAGAGCATATATTTTGAGGTTGATTGGTGGGTGACTGATTCTTGTCCACATAAGAAGTTACGTACATGTCATGTACCTTAAATTATTAGAGAACATGCATGAGGAGGGGCAATATAGTTGGGGATATGTAGTTCTTGTGTGCTTATACAGGCAGTTATGCAATTGTTGCATGGTGGGAGTGAAAAAAATAGTTGGCCGTTTAACACTGTTAGTGATATAGGCTTGGGAGAGGTTTTCTACCATAGCTCCAACACAAGTTATGGACTGCAACCTAAATTTAGGGCCACTTGGCATGCGGTAAGTTCATATTATTCTAAAACCATTAATTTATGTTTTTTCGGTACTTAATATTCTTACATTTGTGAATCGTATATTGTGGTTAATATTTACTAAGTGTCGTTCACATCATAAGTGGAACGTAAGGTTAATTTGTAAAGACGTCCCATATCACCATATCAGAGGGTACTACAACACACTTGACAGACTCATAGAAGATGATGTGAGATTTACTAGTTAGTGATAATGAGAATTGTATTTTATTATACTATGTTAAATAAAAATATTTAATTGTCTTGTGATTTAATATTACCAGGTAATATGGCAACCATACACCGCTGAGATGCTAGCTCAGTTGTCAGGTTATTGTGTTGTCGGCCCACCGATTTGGACTGTCAGGGTACCGCTCATATGATTTTTTATTGTGAAATTATATTACTCGGACTGAGTCATTCGGCAGTTTGGGGGGAAACAACACATCCCTTAGGTAATAATGTCCAATAGGGACTTGCACACATTAACCTTGAAGGGGAAAGCAATGATGAATTGGGAACAATTTCACCATCAACACATTGCGGCATGGGATGACCATACGAACCAATGTTGGCATGTGCAACTGTCAGATATCCCTACTGTGCCTGACTACATGCGCTGGTATCGGCGCATCACTTATAGGTGGATGAGCGTAAAGAATGCTCTCGCGGAGCATCATGTAATAGTTTTATGTAATTTATATTACAATTTAATTTCACGTGTTTCATGATAATGCCTATAATAAATTATTTATATGTGTTCAACATCAATCACCTTTGCAATAGCAGCCTCCACAATTTCATTAGCAATCTTCTCAGCGGCAGGCAACCTAAGAGGAGTGGAGCGCCTTTCAAGGCGAGCTGACGCAGTTCTATACATGATGGGAGGCCCGATGGGATTAGTTTCATCGCTGTATGACAACCAGCATTACGGGTAGACGCCTATGGCACCAAGTCGCAATGCATGTGGAGGCCTTTCGTACAAATGGATCAGGCTCGTCACATTAGAGGTCACAGTCACATTTTTCGTCTAGACGGTGTTCTCAGGGCCATGACAATGTGGCCGGTTCCACACCACCTGTGCAGCAACTGACACACATTGCTTAGCAGCCGTTAGCCAGTTACATGGTGCCTAGTGCTTTTATGGAGGGAATTGTTTCACCCTCATATAACATATTTGTCTCTTATGACAGGTCCCCCCCTCCAAACCAGCTGTTGGTGTCGATAGGGGTCATGACCTCGGCTTGGGACTAAGGTCATCGGATGATGAATTTTCAAATATTTTGATCGATCTTATGAAGACCTCACACTTAGATATTCGTGTTGATTACACGAACCAATGTGATACCTAACTAAACTTCTCGGAATTCTTGGATGAGTTTTGCATCCTAGATGAGGTTCGTGCTCAATAGCCGGCCAACTCCATTGGATGTTGTCAACGTAAGATACGTGAAACTACATGTGGGACAAGAAGCCATCTCCTACAAGGTGGATATAGAGGTGGACATGGATGTGGTCGTGGTTGTGGCCGTAGGCCTGAGTGAACCAAAATTGTACATAACATGTACTTTTTACATTATGTTTCTTAATAGATATTTGTGTAAAAGATTACGTGTAAATAAATAAATTGTTAATTTACATTACTTGATCATTTACTGTTTAAATTAATGTCTAAATTAATTTCTAAATTACACTATGTACTTGGTGTAAGTCATGCAATATAGGGTCTAACTAATACCAAAAATCAGTATTTAACATCAAATAATGCCCACACATTTAAAAAATGTCTCTGGTTGTATATTGTAATATCTTCACAACCTATTAATCTTCATTATGATAATAAGACTTTGTCAAAATAACACTTTCTTAAATTGCATAGAAGTAAAAAATGTTAACAATCATTCTAAATATAACACTTATTCATTAAATATCATCTGAAATGTTTTATAAAAAAAATTAAAATTACATATTGCAATCGCATGAAAGTAATAAAAATGGCTAACTAAAAATAAATTCATGGATGATCTGCCATTTTGTTATGACAACTCTGTCTGTTATGTCTTTCCAGTTGATAAAGGCTGCATCTATTACTGGCGCCTCGAGAATGACGTCAATCCATCTCATTTCGTATGCAAGTAGAACGATGACGACTTTTTTTTCTCAGCATTGCAGAGTTGGGCACGACCTTCAATCCGTCATTTGGAGGCTAATATTCTTTTCTTCTAATTGGTTTAAATGTTTCTCGATAAGCATCTACCACTGATTGGATAGAATAGACGGGATCAACATATGTCTACTCACTTAAAGCAATAGTTGCACATGCAGCCATTACGTGAGAGCATGGTAAATGGATGGTTTGAAACTCTCCGCAAGCACATTTCTTCTCAAAAATATTTAAAGGAAATTTGCGCCCACCTCTTCTTGTGAATGAGTTATATCTTTTTTCAATTTCAAAAGATCTTTTATCCCTATCAAAAGCAATTGGCTTGTGTATGGATGTATTTTCCGCATTAATTTACATTTTGTTAATGACATCATCGGTCCAACGTTGCCCACTGCTCATCTGTACCCCAGCCCTTTTCTCTTATAATCATAAATATTTCATTTATCCTATAATAGGTTGTCTGAACAAGAGATGTAATGGGCAAGTTGCAAACTCCTTTCAAAGTTTCGTTCATTGACTCAACCAAGTTTGTTGTCATTTGCACATAACATCTCCCCTCAGTGTTCCCATGTAACGTCCACTTTGTTGGATCAAAATCTTGAAGATATGTTTACGGTTGGTTGTCCTGACATTCGATTCTTATCTCCCACATATACTCATCATATTTGAGTTTCTCAAATTGAGACGCTAGAATAATTCACACAAGAAGATAACTCATGTTAATTGAAATTGACTAATTCGTAAAATTGTAACTTATGAAAAATAAGTGATGCTCTCACTAGCTTTGTACATTTTCTTTCAAGATTTGTTTTTGAAAGCGTTGTTCTAATTGCTAACAATATGGCACAAGCAAAAGAAATTGTGAGCCCATGGTAGACGTCATCTCAATCGTTCATCTTCAATGGAGGACAATATACTAACATGACGATCTGAAACCAATGCCAAATTCTGGATGTCTCATGCAACGTCATTCCAGAGTAATCTCAAGAACCATGTCCATGCAGGTTTGACTTCTCCTTCAATGATGGCGTAAGCAATTGACAACGGTTGACAATTACCATCTTACATTGTAGCGATTAACAATGTGCCGTGATATTTTTCGTATAAGAATGTCCCATCAATTTGAATAATTGGCTTATAGAAAGGTAAAACTTCTATGCATGCCTTGAAAGTCTAGAAGACATGATTAAACATCATAGTTCTTTCTTCAACGCAACTCTCAATGCAATAATTATCAAGACACCATTTGACCACAGTTCCTTATGTCGTGGCTTTCATTGCAATCATCCATCTAGACAATTGTGTGTAACTTTCTTTCAAACTACCGAACACTTTTGCAATTGTCTTTTGTTTTGTGTGTCATACTTTCTTATAAGATACTTAGTATGAGAAGTCATTTCGTATTCACTCATGTATGAGTTTTATGTAAATGTCTGGCTTCTCACCAACCATTTCATAAATGACGAACACAATCACATTGTCATCCAGCTTATTGTGATCTTGCATCAAAGTAGGAGATGTGCAAGTATGAAGACCATTGTATTTTCTGATCTCCTATAATTTATTCTTGTTTCTCAAACAAGCTCTAAGTTGGTAGTTGCACCCGTTACTGTGATTCAGACATATCAGACTCCAAACTTGATGGTCTAACTCCTTTACTGTAAATATTTGATGCATGTGGAGGGAGTATTGTTTGGCAACAAGTTGCAACGCGTCTTTTGATTGAAATCTTTGCCTAACATACAACTATTTACCTTTTTGCCACTTTTCACTGGCTACTCCTCCTACATCATCAACTATCTGAAAAGTGTATTGATTGACATTTGAATAATGACTTAGTGGAACATTATATTGCAATTGTTGTGTATTTTGTGATGTGCTACAATCAGTTCCATCACCAACGGCAATATTAACATTCAAATCCAATAATTGCTCACCATCAGAGTCATTACTCTCCTCACCTCCGTCTTCATTAAAATCTTTATCATCGTGACTTGTATCAATCAAGGGATCAATAGGAGAGTTACCATGACTTATAACCCAGTCCTTGTGACCAAAACTACGTTTAGTTTCTTCTATGCTCCCCACTTGCCTCGTATTTGAACTCAGTCATGTGTCACTGTAATCATAGCCATAAAGACGTGATAACATACTGATTTAAGTAGAACTAGGATAAAAATGATGAATAAGAAAAATAGTAACATCTGATTGATAACATCCTTCTGATCTCAAATCCACTTGACTGTATAAGGGGAATGAATGAGGAATTTAACTTGGGTCAACTCCATCAATAGCTTCAAGTTGGCCCAATCTCCACTAATCTTATCCTCCACAGTGTCAATCTCTACATATATCTCAATTGGACCTAGAGTATTATGTTGAGCATTATTCTCAAATATCATCTCAATATCGACATCAATCCTTAATGAAAATAAAATAATAAATTGACTGATATCGGAAATCTATAAATCATCTTGTGAATCACTTGATTTGTTTGAAGACATAATTTGGTGTGGACAAAATATTTTAACATATTTAGTCCACATCTGTTCTTCAAGTTCAACCCAATGGGACTCGGACTCTGATACATCACGCCTTTGACCTCATTGTACATCCGACCATTAGAATATATTAAAATATACATATTTATCCTAGATGGTTTATCCTTGCACTATTAATATATAAACATTTCATATTAACTACTAATACATTTATTAATATATGTATATTCCTAAAGTATATTTGTTAACACTATTATTATATAAACATTATTACATTTCTATAACAATTATTTTTATATTAAGTAATAATTTATTTATATATAATTATAGTACTTTGTAATCATTTTCCATCAATACTCAGACTCTACACATTGTAATTGGTATTTAATATAAAAAATAATTTAAAAGTATGGTGTAGAGTGTATAAGTATTGATGAAAATTTAAAAATATAATGTTAATAAAAAATTGAAAGAACAGTATTATTCACATAATGTAGGAAATGCACTAACAATCAAAATTTCTTATTAAAATAAACAGCATATACATAACACAATAAAAATGTCCACGTAACTTAAATTTAAGAAACCTTAAAACATTAAACTACAATGAAACAATTATTTTTAACAATATTCTAACATAAAATATATATTACACTACTGTATATAATCTAATACAAAATAGTCACATAAACGTACCTTTAGAAACTCAAAATATTTAAACTTTAACCTCAGCTACCACAAACTCACACAACACTTTTAACCTTCGGAAACTCGTATAGCCCTTTCAAGCTTCACAGAGTTGTATAAAGTTTGTGGATACGCAATCTCAAATGTATAAATACAATATAAAAAGTCGTTACGCATTTTCAAATGTTGTCACATAATATTAATGACGAAATATGAAATAGAGTGACGAATTTTAAAATTTGTTACGCAATCGAAAATGTCGTCACATAACATTATGTATGCAATTGAAAAAGTCGTTACCCCATGAACGGAGAGACCATGCAACATGCAATGGTCATTTCACTACTAAAGTTTAAGACAAAAAACAGATTCCATAAATGCTTTAGCATGCAAAAAAAAAAAAAAATTGCAATGAAATTAAGTGGCTCCATTTGATATGTCACCTCTCAATGTGAGAGACGACATATCAAATGGAGCCACTCCATTTCATTTGTCGTTGAAAGAGGACATATCAAAATGGAATGACTCCATTTCATATGTCGTCTCCTACTCCATTTCATTTCAAATAATATTTTAAAAAAAAAANTTTCATATGTCGTCTCCTACTCCATTTCATTTCAAATAATATTTAAAAAAAAAAATTGTCGTATTCAGAAAAATATTTTCAAATGTACCATATTGAAGGAATTAAGTTCCTAAACTATAATATTGAAGAAATTGATCCAACATCTTAACATAAAAGAGTAAAATATTATCTTATAAAAAAAAAGAGTAAAATATTAGAAACATAGATGACTAGAAGACAATAGGAAAGGACTGTTAGACTATCAAACATGATCTCTTTACTTCAACATGTAGGCCTAGCAATCTCCTTAACGATGTGTGGAGAAGGTTTTCAAGACTAGGGATTTTCTTACAAACTATATATATATTTTTTTTGTTGCATCCATATTAGGCTTTATATGCTTCCAAGTAGGGGTGTACACAATCCTGATCTCCTGTAGTAAACCAACTAAAACAGATCGAAAAATGACAAATTTGATAGTTCCAAATGAAAATTGGACAGTATCGGATGNGATTTTCTTACAAACTATATATATATTTTTTTGGTTGCATCCATATTAGGCTTTATATGCTTCCAAGTAGGGGTGTACACAATCCTGACCACCTGTAGTAAACCAACTAAAACAGATCGAAAAATGACAAATTTGATAGTTCCAGATGAAAATTGGACAATATCGGATGACTGAGATTTGAGATCTCAGTTTGGACTGGTCGGTTTGGTTTTTACTCAATAAAATTGGAGTAAACCAAACCGACTGAACATTTATCTAACATTATCTTTTTCCCTCTTTCTTCACGCCTTCACATCTCTCTCCCCAAGTGCTTTTAGTTTCCTCTTTCTTCCTCTCTCTCCCTGAGTCATTTCAGTTTCCTCTTTCTTCTCTTGTTCTCTCTCTCCTTCACTTTGTTGGTCTATGTGATTTTGCTCTATTCTAATGGCAAATCCCTTGCTTGGAACCAACACCTTCTTGGTCTTATATTTTCCTTCGGTAGTCACTGGCAAAGTTCTTAAATTTATGGATGTAGATTCTTCAGCAAGCTGCTTAGAGGACATTCTTATTTCTCCCTGTGGTTTAACGGATGTCACTGGACTTTTTAGTTTTTCTCCATTAGGATTCTCTGTTGCCTCTGGTATGGGGTTTTGCTCTTTATCTGGATGCTTCGGAGGACCTCCAAAAGCCAACGTCTCCCAGCAACCAGTTTGAATACTTTGCAACCTGGCTTCGAGGAATGGTTTCTCATGATTTCCATATGGTTCTTCTTGTGAAACAGAAAGTGTAGTAAGTTAAACTAGATTTTTCCATTTGTATGGTTATTGATTTTGCAAACTGATACAACGCATCCGCTACAAACCATATTGATTATAACCGATTACATCAGTTCTTTGTT
Source organism: Cercis canadensis (assembly GCA_003255065.1). Classification (NCBI taxonomy): domain Eukaryota; kingdom Viridiplantae; phylum Streptophyta; class Magnoliopsida; order Fabales; family Fabaceae; genus Cercis; species Cercis canadensis. The sequence continues at coordinate 187,348 of QAOA01006394.1, read as the reverse complement.
TTGATTGGTTGGTGACTGGAGGGAATTTTCCCAAATCATCGGTCGGGTGAGATTTGGCACCAAAATCGACTGAACCCGACCATGAAAACCCCTACTTCCAAGCTAAAATGTTCAAAAAGGAGAGGATTGGGATCCAAAAAATAAAAGAATTTTGAAGGGAAGGGACATCCAAGAGTGAGGGTCCAAGCTCCTTGTTAACCTGATGAGGAGAAGCCTATTTCAAAAATAAAAATGAGGTTTTAATATGAGATAGAAAAACTCCCCTCTTATTACAAAAGAAAAGGTTTTGGCTGTTCCAAAAATTCGACGGACTAGTAATTGGATTCAAAAGTTTTTCTCTTTTTTTTTCGACTTTGGGATTTTTTGATTCGCGAAGGGTTGATGATTAAAGGAGATTGAAATGAACATGGAAGTGGTTGACTAAAAATCTATCAAAGGCTCATCCTATATCCTTGATTGGCTTCAAAAATTGCCCAAATTTTTTTTTGACAAGTTCCTGATCAAGAGGTGCGCACTATTTTGAAAAGACATTTCTTTTTGCCAACTACAAATAAGGACTGTTTATGAATCAATGAGGAGGATAGTTGCCATCTTTTAAGGAATTAAGTCTTTGGTTACCTAACTCCTTCTCAAAGGACCAGAAGGTCCTAGAAAGATCTGCAATGATGCAACCTATTAGGGTTAGTGCCTAGATAATAGGTCTATGGTTAAGTAACAAGGTTCCTAGGGTAGATTTTGTCATTGTTCCCATTTTGGCTAGGACTTTAGCACTTAATGGCATGTGACGCCCTGAGTGCCGCATTAGTGCAATAATGCGACTCCATATGATATACCAAGCCAAAGCTAGTATGAGGCCTTATGGTGCTATGGTTTCAGCATTCTAGCCATCAACTAGAAGCAATGGGCCCGAATCCAAACCACAACAGGAATGTCTAGGTATAAGGCAATCATGCAATCCTAATTATTCTAAACATATAATATCAAGCATTCAAGCAACATAATAAATTAAATAATAATAGGTTCATCACTGTGCAATGAGTCTAGTTCTCGTGATCCCCAATGGAGTCACTAGATTGAGAGTGTGTCATTTTCAAGTGAACAAAATGGGTTAGGGTTGATATCCCTAATAAAGCACTTTATGGCTCTCGAGATAAAATGGAGTCAGCACCTTGTTTTGCCCAAAACAAGAAAAATAAGATTATTTCAAATTAGAGGATAAGTCTGAGGACTAAGTTATGAGTTAGTAAGGGGTTAGGCACCCTAACTCCGCCAACCAATGGNACTCCATATGATATACCAAGCCAAAGCTAGTATGAGGCCTTATGGTGCTATGGTTTCAGCATTCTAGCCATCAACTAGAAGCAATGGGCCCGAATCCAAACCACAACAGGAATGTCTAGGTATAAGGCAATCATGCAATCCTAATTATTCTAAACATATAATATCAAGCATTCAAGCAACATAATAAATTAAATAATAATAGGTTCATCACTGTGCAATGAGTCTAGTTCTCGTGATCCCCAATGGAGTCACTAGATTGAGAGTGTGTCATTTTCAAGTGAACAAAATGGGTTTAGGGTTGATATCCCTAATAAAGCACTTTATGGCTCTCGAGATAAAATGGAGTCAGCACCTTGTTTTTCCCAAAACAAGAAAAATAAGATTATTTCAAATTAGAGGATAAGTCTGGGGACTAAGTTATGAGTTAGTAAGGGGTTAGGCACCCTAACTCCGCCAACCAATGGTTAGTCTCAAATGATGAACCAATGGCTAGTTTTGGTTTTTTGGGCAGAGTTAGATTAAAATAATAATTTTTTACTTTCTATGTCAAAGTTCCTTCTGCTTTTTAAACAGCTCAAAGATGAAATGACTAAAATTTCACATTTTATACATATAGAGGGGCTAAATCATTCATTTTTAAATCAAAAGGTTCAAAAAGTTCAAATTGTTAAAATAGGGGACCAAAATTGCAATTAAGCCTCAAAAGAATTCAGTTATGCTCTTCATATTTTCCTTAAGTGTGTATCATTTGGTGTCAGAGCCAATGGCTACATAGAAAAAACACATTGAGAAACTTGAAGGGGGCGTGAATAAGATGAGAGAAAGGGTAGAGCCTACACTTGAGTCAAAATTTAATGACATGATGACCACATTGACAACATGTTTGAAGAATGCCAAACTTAACAAGACAAAGGTTAACAAGATGAATCTCCAAAACCATTAATGGTGAACAAGGTACGTCCAAATAAAAAGAGTGGGGGTTCAGTGCTGCCTCGCTGTATCAAAGTGGATTTTTCTTGGTATGGAGGCTCGAAACCCATTGAGTGGTTATATACTGTGTACATCAATTTTTCCAATATCAAGGCACACCATCTAAACAATGGGTGCCATTAGCGTCCTTCCACATGGAAAGGGAAGCCAACTAATGGCTTCTGTGGCTGCAATGTACCTATGATGAAGAAAGGAAGCCAGTGACATGGGAGGAGTTTGAGAAAGAATTGTTGACACAATTTAGACTGACGAAGTTTGAAGATAATGACGAAGCCCTGAAGCATGTGAAGCATATAGGATCGTTGAGGGACTATCTCAAAGAATTTGAGAGATTGGCCAACATAGTAAGTGGCTATCCCTAACAAATATTAATTGGAGTCTTTGTGGGAGGCTTGAAGTAAGAACTAACTGGGGAAGTATGGATGTGGAAGCCCAAAATAGAGCGAGAAGGCATTAATTATGCATGAATGAAATCATATCACATATCCCATAAACCTAAGGGATATAGAAATAGGGGGAAAAAAAAAGGAGAAACACACCTTGCTCCATATATCAAGAGGCTTTCTTGGGAGGAGATGTAAAAAAAGAGAGAAAATAGTTTATGTTTTTAATTATGATGAGAGGTTTATTATGGCCCACAAGTATAAAAAATCGTAGCTAGTGATGCTAGAAGGACACCATGATGTTAAAGAGAGCGAGACATTTGAGTAGGAGGGGATGAAAATCTCTTTACACACATTATCAGGATGATAGGATCCAAGAATTCTCAGGGTCATGGGGTATGTTTCTTTATAGCCCATATCATTCTTAATTGGTAGTGGGTTAACCCACAATTTTATTAGAACACAGAAAGCATCTATGACATACCTCCCTATTTCCAAGTCATCTTCGTTCTCAGTCTTAATAGCAAATGGAACCTTGGTCAAGTGCCAAGGAAAATGTGAAAAGGTACTTGTGCTGGGTCAAGGGTTCAATTTTACAATAACTCTATATGTGCTACCTATAGCTGAGGTGGATGTGGTCCTTAGGGTTCAGTGGCTTGGAAAACTAGGAACTATTGTGTGTGATTGACATGCTCTTGTTAGTTCCACATCCTCCAATCCAGTTTTGATGATAACAAATTACCTTACTATGTCACTAACACTAATCTATTTGCTAAGTGTTTATTAAAGTGACAAGTTAATGATCTAGAAGAAGAAGGAGCTATGCCTTAGCTAGAATAAGTTTTAGTGCAAAACTAGTTCATTACAATAAGGCATGTTGATGTGGCAATTAGAAGATTTTTTGAAATCAGTGATTATTTCATAGCAAAAATCACTCAATCAGAAACAGAGTCATGTGGAAGAAATTAATCAGGAAAAGAGCTATTGAAAGTTATAAAAGGAAGCTTTTCAAACAAAATGGCTATGTTAGGAAACAAATCAAAATCAAATAATAGGATTCCTAATATAACTCAATTTGTCAACCAAGCATTGAAGATTTTGTCTACAATTCAAATGATCATCCTCTACCTCTGGACACCTATATATTGAAGACCCAAGTGCTGGTGAAAAACACATAAGTTTTCAGAGAAGCAAACATTTAGAAAAACAAATTCTGTGTGATTATCAAAAGTAGTTCACCTTTTTGTTCATCTCTCTATTTCTGCCTTATTGATCTACCATTTGTAAAAAAANAAAAAAAAAAAAAAAAAAAGAGATTTTTGTTGGGAACAAAAATTATTCTGAGTTTTTGTATTACAAATTTCTATTGGGAAAATTTGGGGAGAGTGACCTATACTCTTGATTAGAAGGAGAGAAAGTTACTGGTAAGCTTCTGTAAAAATCAGAAAGAAGGAGTTTACTGATGATCTTGTGTAAAACCAGTTCTATAAGCAGCTTGGAGAAGCTTGATCAAATAACCTTAATTGCTAGTGAAACCCTAGCCTTAGGAGAGTGTACGTAGGCCTTATTGTCTGAACCACTATAAATTATGGCTTCAATTTCTAAACCCTTCTCCTTTTATATTTTAGTCGTTAATATATCTTGAGGTTGTCTCATTAAACATTTTTCCTCTATCAGTGAAAACTAATTATCAAACTTGTTTCTTATCTAAGTATTTGTTTTTTGTTTAAATCAAGTTTTTTATTAGAAGAAGTTTTCTAGATTCAGTTTAAATTTATTAATCTCCTATTCGCTCCCCCTCCATGAGCATATTTGAACTCTCAGCTCTTACCATGAAATTTAACGTGAATGGGGAGCAATATAAGATTAATGGAGAGAGAGGTAAGGAAACTGAAGTTCTAACCATCCAAGGACTTTTAAGTAGCTATCTAAGAGAGCTAAAATTCATGCTTTAACAGTCCAAAGTATAGAGGATACTAAGGAGTCCATAGTTAAGGGACATATTGAGTCCTTGTTGGACTCTTATGCCATATTGTGTTTTAAGCCAAATTACAACCTAAGCGCTAGTTTGACCATCAAATACCCATCAAAACTAACACTCCTCTTGTAAATGTATGACCTTACAGGTACTCATACCATCAGAAGAATGAAATAGAAAAATAGGTGGCTGAAATGCTTAAGGCCAAAATTATTCAACACATCACTAGCCCCTACTCTTCCCCAATATTATTGGTGCCTAAGAAGGATGGTAACTGGAGGTTCTGTATTGACTATCAGGCCCTCAATGCAGTCACCATCAAGGATAGATTCCTAGATTCCCAATTCCTATTGTGGAAGACATGATCGATGAATTATATGGAGTAAATTTTTTCTCAAAGCTCGATCTAAAGGCAAGGTACCACCAAATTCGGTTCCAACTTGAAGACGTGCACAAAATCGCCTTTTGTACTCATTAGGACCACTATGGGTACCTAGTTATGCCTTTTGGTTTATGCAATGCTCCATCTACTTTTTAGTCAATTATGAATTCTCTATTTGCTCCCTATCTACGAAAATTTGTTTTAGTCTTTTTAATGACGTTTTGGTTTACAGTAAGATATGGGAAGACCATCTTGATCATTTAAATCTCATCTTACAAACATTGGCAACCAACCAATGTTTTGCCAATAGGTCGAAGTGCACGCTTGGACAACCAGAGGTGGGCTATATGGGGCACATCTTCTCTAGTCAAGGGGTGAAAGTTGACCCTACCAAGGTGCAAGCAATTGAAGCATCGCCTCAACCAAAAAATATCATTGAGTTACGAGTCTTCTTTAGCCTTATAGGATATTATCACAAATTTATCAAGGATTATGGTACCTTTACAACATCTCTAACAACCTTGCTCATAAAAGAAAATTATCAATGGAATGATGATGCCATGCATACTTTTATACAATAGAAATCAACAATGACAAAAACACCATCTTGGCAATGCATAACTTTCCCAGCCATTTTTGGTAGAAACATATGCTTATGAGGTAGGAATTGGAGTGGTGCTATCTCAGGAAGGCCACCTTATTGCTTTTCTCAATAAGACCTTAAGGTCTAAAGCACAATCTTATTCCACTTATGTCAAAAGATGCTAGCATTTTTTGAGGCAATTTAGGTATGGAGGTCGTATCTTCTAGGGCAAAAATTCCTCATCCCCATCAACCAGAAAAAAGTATGTCACATGTTGCAACAAAGGCTAATTACTTTGAAGCAACAAAAGTGGGTCTTTAAGCTATTAGGTTTTAAGTATGAAGTGCATTATTGATTGTGTAAGGATAATTCAGTAGCATATGCCATTTTTAGACATCCACAACCTCCAACAATTATGAGTATTTCATTGCCTTGTTTTGCTCTTGTTGATAAATTAAGAGAGCTAAATTTCAATGACCATTGCCTGGTACGTTGACATAATCAAATCCAACAAGGTGATCCAAGTGCTGCGGCCTACACATTTCATCATTGGTTGTTGTTCTATAAAAGGAGAATGGTGTTACCTACAAATAATAAGATTGTTCAAGCTGTATTAAATGAATATCATGACTTAGTGCTAAGTAGTCATGTTGGTGAGTTGAAGACATACAAATGCCTTTTACAAGACTTTTATTGGGAAGGGATAAGAAGATTTGTTCAAAGCCATGTAACTGCCTAGGGATAGCAATGGAGCAAGGATGGGGCGGGGTAGACACTCCCCGTCCCCATCCCCGAAAGACATCCCTATGCCCCATCTCCGGCTAAGGATTTTTCAATAGCTCCATCTCTGCCCCATTGAATACCCATTTACCCTATGTTCTTCCCATTTACCCATACAACCATGCTTTTCTAAGCTGCCTATGATACATGCTAAAGAAATAAGTATGAAGCTCGGAGCCTTGCTAGTCTCTTGCAACCCTTACACATTCCTAAGAGAGTATGGGAGGAAATCAGTATAGACTTCATTAATAGCCTACCCGTATCACAAGGGAAAAATGTAATTTTTGTAATGGTAGATAAGTTGAGCAAGTACGCATATTTCATGTCTCTGTCACACCCTTATATAGCTAAAAAGGTAGTAGAAACATTTGTGGAAGGTGTGGTGAAGTTCCATGGCTTCCCTATTGCCATCGTTAGTGATAGGGACCCTGTGTTTCTTTTTTAATTTTGTGGTGAATTTTTTAAGTTCCATGGTACTAAACTACAAATAAGCACTGCATATCATCCTCAAATGAATGGCCAAACAAAGGTGGTTAATAGGTATCTTGAGCAATTCTTGAGGTTTTTCGTCTGCCAAAAACCTAATTGTTTGGATTGTCGTGTTCCGGAAAAATTAATACCTAACCCTTTACAAAAAGTGCAATATAAGACCAATCTAAATCGTCTATCAAGGAATGCAATAGTTAATTAGCAATTTCAAGATCACAAATTGGGAGTTTTCAAACACAAATTAAATTACCAAATATAAGTTACAAAATTAAACAGAGACTATATCAATCAACAAGAATGCAACCTACCTAAACATCCCTCAAGAATTTGTTTAGTTCATCCTAGACCGCATATGATTAATCAAATTTTAATGTGTTTGTTAGTTTATTTTAGTTATAACTAAGATATCTATACTATAACTAAGTGTTCATACTAAATTATCATTCAGAGTTTGGTTAACAACATGCATTATAGGTTCTTGCAATCGCACATAACACACAATCCGTTATTAACCTAAAACTTGAACATCAACTAACATATTTCCTCTAGTTTCATGCAATAGAATAAAGATTCATCGACCTAAATCTTATTTCATACCTCAAAATCCGGATGAACAACAAAAATCTCTATATATCCATACAAAAATCAATGCATAGCAGAAACCAAAGAAGAATTGCATTAAACTTGAATAAAATAGATACAGAGTCTCAAAACTAAACCGAATCCAATCCGGAGTCTAGCTCGGTTGCAAAATCTCTACTCCTCCATAGTTATCGAATCCGAGCTCCAATAGAAGGGATAGAACAGTGCATCCAAAAAGGGGAAAAAAAATGAAAAACTAAGTCTATGCTACTCTGTACAATCCTCCTGAACTCCCTATTTTCATATCTATAACTGCCCTAGGCTAAATTACTAATTTGCCCTTCCATGTAAGAATATTCTTTTGCTCCTAAGCTTTAGAATGACTCCTCATTTGTATTAATTGGACTCTGGATGAAGGAAATGTGCCCGAATAAGTGGTCTCGACCCATAAATTCGAATGCTGAACTTCTAAGGGTGAGGGCACCACTAAGACACCTCAGGATGAAAAATTGGTCTTCACATGAATTGTAGCTCTGTGTCTTAGCTTTCCTGCAAGAACAAAATCACAATTTTTAGATATCGTAAGCTCAAGATAAACCAAAAATACCAAGACATGATCAAAATGACAATGCTAAATGAAAATATTAAAGTCCAAAATGGAACCCAACTCATAAAATATGGCCTAAGTCATGAAATTAAGTAAAGGAGAGGGTAAAAAACACTAGGTATGAGGGTCAAATAATATATAAAAATACTGTTTATCACTAAGCTTCAGAGCAAGTTTTTACCTTAGGCCAAATTATGGTATAATACCAATTTTCATGAATCTACAAAGATGACTCCTTTTGAGGTAGTTTATGAGCGTCTTCCTTCTTAAAATCATCCATTATGGAAACAATAGCACTGTTATAAATGAAATGCACTAACAAGCACAACAGAGAAGTTGAGTTTGGAGTAGGTTAATGGGTCTATCTCAAGTTACACCCATTTAGGCAGTTCATAGTATTTAAAAGGGTCAATCAGAAACTCACAAGTCAGTTTTATGGGCCTTAAAAGATTCCTGTTTTCCATGTTTTTTTGTTTAAAGCTTGCATTGGGTCTTCTACTGTACCTCCACGTGTTGACCTTCCCCTCACAAAAGATGGTTGGCTTCATCTTAAGCATCAGTCCATATTAAAAGCACCGATGGAATTTGAGAGGTCTCTGCAATGAAGAAAATTTGATTCAGTGGGAAGGGCTTGATGAGAATGAACCCACCTGGGAAAGTCTTAAACTACTGCAAGATCAATTTCCATATGCAATCCTTGAGGACAAGGATCATTTTCAAGGGTGGGGGAATGATACAGTTGTTGGAAAATGGCTTAGGAAACTCAATCCTAAGTATCTATAGTTGGTTATAAGCTGATTGTTAGGTTGTTAGTTTAAATATTTGAATTCAAATAATACTTGTAATCCATAACTAGGGTGGAAAAGCTAGGTTGTTAGGATCTTTTGTTATGGGTCAAGGTTATCCNTCCAATTAACTATCCACCTTCGAGAACCCCTTTGAACTCTATACCAGACCCCTCTCAGTATCACAAAGAGTCTCAAGAATCTGATGCTGATTCTCATCACAAATTTGAAGCTATTCGAGATAAAAGATTTGAAGCTTCATCTGATAGGTTTGGGAATTTCGGTCTCAACTGTGGGACTCTGAGAGTTTTGGGTCGTAGTGGAAATTCAAAGGCACATTCGGAGCCAAACTCGGCGCACAGCACCCCAGCAAGGAGTGCCTCGAGGGTTTCACTCGGTGGACCAGCTGGAGTTTTTGTTGGAAGCAGAGTTCCGCAATTAAGTGGAGGAAGAAGAGGGATTTTATGTACATTTTTGAAAGGGATTTCGGTTGCCAACTCAGAGTTGTGTACGGAAGTTCCACATTTTGAGCTCAAGGAAGATCCTTCATTCTGGATGGATCACAATGTGCAGGTTTTGTGGATTGGTTTTCTCGTTTTGGTTATTGCATGGTTTCTTATTCCATCAAGGTTCATGAGTATCAGTTATGGTTGTTGTGTTCAAGTGCTAATAAGAATTAGACCCCTAAGTACTATGGAGAAGCTTTCACAAGGATATGGCCGCTGCTTGAGACAGGAAAGTGCACAGACATTGGTTATAGTCATTTTTTTTTACCTTTTTATCTTTCTTGATTTTTCTATATTATTTTTCAAAACAGAGCTATGGGTGTAAAAGTTGAATTTTTTTTACCCAATTAGTAAGGACTCAGATTTGAGTTGTAATTATGTTTTACTGTGCATCTAATGGTTTTCTAGATTATGTTTTATTTTTTGAAATTTTTATACCAAACGTGTTTTCATTGTTTTCATTTTCTTGAAACAGTTTTCAATTTTGCAAACCAAACATGTTTCCTAAAATTTAGAAACTGAAAATGAAAATGCATTTCAAGAAATGAGAACTGAAAATGAAAATATGAAAACAGAAAACAAAGCAAATAGCCCCTTAAAGTCCAAAATGGAACCCAACTCATAAAATATGGCCTAAGTCATGAAATTAAGTATAGGAGAGGGTAAAAAACACTAGGTATGAGGGTCAAATAATATATAAAAATACTGTTTATCACTAAGCTTCAGAGCAAGTTTTTACGTTAGGCCAAATTATGGTATAATACCAATTTTCATGAATCTACAAAGATGACTCCTTTTGAGGTAGTTTATGGGCGTCTTCCTTCTTAAAATTATCCATTATGGAGACAATAGCACTGTTATAAATGAAATGCACTAACAAGCACAACAGAGAAGTTGAGTTTGGAGTAGGTCAATGGGTCTATCTCAAGTTACACCCATTTAGGCAGTTCATAGTATTTAAAAGGGTCAATCATAAACTTACAAGTCAGTTTTATGGGCCTTACAAGATTCCTGTTTTCCATGTTTTTTTGTTTAAAGCTTGCATTGGGTCTTCTACTATACCTCCACGTGTCGACCTTCCCCTCACAAAAGATGGTTGTCTTCATCTTAAGCCTCAGTCCATATTAAAAGCACCGATGGAATTTGAGAGGTCTCTGCAATGAAGAAAATTTGATTCAGTGGGAAGGGCTTGATGAGAATGAAGCCACCTGGGAAAGTCTTAAACTACTGCAAGATCAGTTTCCATATGCAATCCTTGAGGACAAGGATCATTTTCAAGGGCGGGGGAATGATACAGTTGCTGGAAAATGGCTTAGGAAACTCAATCCTAAGTATCTATAGTTGGTTATAAGCTGATTGTTAGGTTGTTAGTTTAAATATTTGAATTCAAATAATACTTGTAATCCATAACTAGGGTGGAAAAGCTAGGTTGTTAGGATCTTTTGTTATGGGTCAAGGTTATCCTCAGCTAGGGTTTGGGTTTATTATGTTATTTAAGGGTGTTGTGTTGCTTCTGAAATGAATCAAAGCAATTTAGTTTTATTTTGCATATATTTCCTTAAGCGTGCATCAATTATTTCATACTTAACACCCAAAATATCATACCCTCACAGTTGATGATTGGATGAAAAACATCCCTTTTAATCTTCAAAGAGTATGTGTCTTTCTCACTCATAGCACATTGTACATGGATTCCATGTTATAATTTCTCAACCTTCCTTATAGAGGACAAAGAGTTTGGATAGACAACACCCAAGAGGTTTACAAAGCCCACCACCAATTAACTGAGTTAATGTTTAGTTAGTATGGAGAGTATAAGCTTCTACCCACAATTTCACTCTCACCAACCACATTGCAAACCATATCCTATTTCACCTTTATATGTAGTGCAAGATTAAAGCTTATGTAATTGACCTTCCAAAAGTGTCATCCCAATGCAATTCTTGTTTCCAAGCCTACATGATTATTTCTAATAAAATGGGCAACATCCAAGAACCTAGTTAGGTGCACTAACCAACCCATATCCACCTTATCAACCCCACAAGTATTATAAATAAGCCGTCCATTCCAAGTAATGCCTTTTATGGCTTTGTACCCATTCTTCGAACCTTTGATAAAGACTCTTAGCTCACATGGATGGTAGAAATGTTTCCTAAGTGATTTCAATTCAAATGTAAGCTTTTTTTTTTTATATTAAGACAGGTATACCTTAAGCCTTATTTTTAATCTTCATATTTTGATTTGTTAAATGGAGATGAACATGGCAGTGTAGAGAATCTTTTGAGGACCTATATAATGTTGTTGCAATACTCTTATGTTTTTTAAATATATGCATCAACGTGCTTGATATTATCTTTGCAATGCTACAAATTTATANTTTTTTTTTTTTATATTAAGACAGGTATACCTTAAGCCTTATTTTTAATCTTCATATTTTGATTTGTTAAATGGATATGAACATGGCAGTGTAGAGAATCTTTTGAGGACCTATATAATGTTGTTGCAATACTCTTATGTTTTTTAAATATATGCATCAACGTGCTTGATATTATCTTTGCAATGCTACAAATTTATAAAGAGTTGAATTTACTTTCGCCACTGTTGTCTATGAAATGCAAATTATTTTCATTGGGTGTCATGTAGAAATTTACATTGAGTTTTAAACTTATTTTATTTTGCTTTCTTTTTAGGATAAGAATGTCATTGAAGATAATGCTACAAAAATGATGGAGGACACAAATGAAGATTCTTCCTTGGCAAATTATAAAGATTTTAATAATATTGCTCCTACACTGTCCACTAGATTGGGCTAAAAATGAGGTTAGGCACCCTAACTCGTTTTATTAATGGGGTTCCACTTGAGATTTTAGGAAGGGGTTAGGCACCCTAACTCGCCCAACCAATGGTTGGTCTCTAATGATGGATGGATTATCATTTAAATTAACTATTAGTTGAACAACTGCGTAAGGAACATAAACGGCACATGCATGAGATATAGTAAAGACTTGAATTGAAACTACATACTTACTTACATAGTTTGGACTTGATCCAAGAAACTCACTTTCTTGGATGCCTAAATATCTTAGGTCACAGCCTAGGTATCAAAGCTCATGTAGTTCTAAGGGAGGCCCACGATAGGGATGATGTCTCTTAGAACATTTTAATGAATGAGATTTGTTCTTTTGAAAATGATTTAGACCATTTGAAGGGTTTTCACAAATAAGGTTTGATAATTATGAACACTGTGTCAAAGGTAACTTGAACTCATTCTCATTGATTGATTGTGCTAAAGGGTCATTCCCTAGAATGGACCTCTCTACATGCAATGATGCTATGCAAGCTAGGCTAAGCAATTTAAAGAAAACATAAAGCTAATAGGCATGCTATTGAAGCTAAGCTAACCTATGTACTAGAAAGCTAAAGCATAATGACAAATAAGTTAAAGCATACTCCTAAAGGAAGGAGAAAGAAAACTTACATCAGAGCACAAGAGTGCTCCCCATCATGCTCTAGGACTTTGGCCTCCTTTCCAAGAAGACTACTCTTTAAAATATTAAACTAGAGAACAAGCCTTTTAGCTATACCTCTAGAGTATCTCTAGTGGAACCAAGTTTTTTGGCTTTGAGCTCTCTTTTCAGTATACTCTTAGGTGCATTGATGTGGTTTACAAATTAATGGAGGGGGTATTTATAGGCGACATATTAGAGAGTTCATAAGTGTTGGAAATGATAAAACTCTTAGTTTACTTGCTAAAAAGGAGAAGATAAGATAAAAAAACGTAAAATAGGGAATTATCATGTGAGGAGGTGTGCTCTTACGTGGAATGGCAAGCGTGATTGGACGGTGCAACGTGGTATAGGCATGCTGGCGCATGCGGCATTCCATGGGCTAGCACGCGGCATCGTGTACTGGGCTAGCCTAGTTCACCTTCTTTTCCTATTTTTGATCCAAATGACTCCCTTTTCCTTTTAAGCTCAATCGAAGAAGGTGTTGGGCTAAAATGGGTGTCTACAAGTGATTCATTAACTTGCAAACATAATGTAAAAAGTACATCAAAAACCTAGAGAAGAATTGCACATCAAAAATAAAAAATCTAGGACATGGTTTAGAAGTGATTCATTCACAGTATCTGCAACATTTGGGAGTCTGATGTGTCATGCAGCATCTGGAAGTCAGTAGTCCATTTTTCTATTTTGAACAACATTAAACAAAAAATAAAAATTAGTTTCTATACTTACAAGAAGGCATTAGTTTAGAATCACCGGAGAAAAGATTAACTTTAAAATTATCACTACAAGAAAAATGATAATTTCTCACGGATGACGAGACGGGAGAAAAAGCCGCGTGACAAACTCAATTTCTCATGGATACGATGTCTTGTGAGAAAGTTTCTCACTGACTTTGTCTCAGGATACAGCAGTCATGAATAATTTCTCACGGAACAATTTGATGAACACACTTTTTATACAATAGTTTTCCCTCATACTTAGTCTTTTAAACCTCTTTTGGGCTGAATTGCATAGACTTGGACCTCATTTCATGACTTTGGATCCATTTGTGCCTAATTGCAATTTCCAGCAATACTGAGCATTTTATATTGTCTCTGTGTTTCGTGCATATCTTGAGTTCTGGATGTCTAAAAATTCTGAGTCATACCTTGTAGGAAAGCTGATAGAATTATCTACAACTTTCTTTCAAGGCTCCAAAGCTAATTCGGACGTCCAGAAGGTCATATGCAGCCTGGAAACCAGAGAAGACATGTTGTCGCAGGATCCTGACCTACATGCAGTGTTTGGGCCATAACTTGAGTTGTGTATGTCATACGGACTTGAAACTGGTACCATTGGAAAGCTAACAGACAGAGATTCAATTATTATGAAGACCGATTCACCATATTTTATATTGAAGATGGTCTTATTTGCAGTAGAAGTTGGCTGATGGTTCCAGACACCTATTGGCACTGAAATGGGCCTAACTTCCGCATGACAAGTCCAAATGGGCCCAACCAAAGCCCAATTAAAGCTAAGGCCCATGGGAACAAGTGTGCCCTAAGGGAATTTTGGGTGTGCATGTAATTTTGGAGGTCTATATCAGCACAAAGGGGCAGCCGAAATTGAAATCAAGTCTTTTAGATATTTTAGACAGCTTTTGAACTTTCCTTAGCCTTAGGGTTTTCTCTCTAGATATTTTGTAAGAACTTGGCTTCTCTTGTTCATGGAGGGCTAATTCATCAAATCAATCCAGGTTTTGGCTGTTCTGATTATTGGTTTTGAGATTATGTGTTGTTGTTATTCATTCAATGATTAATCTACTTCTTGCTTCCTCTGGACTATTCTGTTTGAATTGTTAAATTTGAATTTGGATCTTCATGTGTGATTGCTTAATTGCATTTGATAAAAGAGGATTGTATGGTTGATTAATGTTTCTGAGCTTTTGGATGGATTAATTACCTTGGCTGGATCATTGATGAACACACTTTTTATACAATAGTTATTCCTCATACTTAGTCTTTTAAACCTATTTTGGGCTGAATTGCATAGACTTAGACCTCATTTCATGACTTAGGATCCATTTATGCTTAATTGCAATTTCCAGCAATACTGGGCATTATATGCTGTCTCTGTGTTTCAGGCATATCTTGAGTTCTGGATGTCCAAAAATTCCGAGTCATACCTTGTTGGAAAGCTGAGAGAATTGTCTACAACTTTCTTTCAGGGCTCCAAAGCTAATTCGGACGTTCAGAAGGTCATATGCAGCCTGGAAGCCAGAGAAGACATGCTGTCGCAGGATCCTGACCTACATGCAGTATTTGGGTCATAACTTGAGTTGTAGATGTCATATGGACCTGAAACTGGTACCATTGGAAAGCTAACAGACAGAGCTTCAATTGATATGAAGACCGGTTCACCATATTTTATGTGGAAGATGGTCTTATTTGCTGTGCAAGTTAGCTGACGGTTCCAGACACCTTCTGCCACTTAAATGGGCCTAACTTCCTCATGACAAGTCCAAATGGGCCCAAACCAAAGCCCAATTGAAGCTAAGGCCCATGGGAACAAGTGTGCCCTAAGGGCAATTTGGGTGTGCATGTAAAATTGGAGGTCTATATCAGCAAGAGGGGGGCAGCCGAAATTCATAATCAAGTTTTAGATATTTTAGACAGCTTTCTAGTCTTTCCTTAGCTCTTAAGTTTTCTCTTAGATATTTTGTAAGAACTTAGCTTCTCTTGTTCATGGAGGGCTAATTCATCAATCAATCCAGGTTTTGGCTGTTCTGATTATTGGTTTTGAGATTATGAGTTGTTGTTATTCATTCAATGATTAATCTGCTTCTTTCAATCCTTTGAAATATTCTGTTTGAATTGCTTAATTCGAATTTGGATCTTCATGTGTGATTGCTTAATTGCATGTGATAAAAGAGGATTGTATGGTTGATTAATGTTTCTGAGCTTTTGGATGGATTAATCACCTTGGCTGGATCATGGACTTAGGTAAAACTAGACTTGAATGTTTGCTTAATTCATTTAGTCTTAGTTGAATCCGAATTCTGGTTGCTTAACCAGTGGACATCCATAGAACATTGAGAGGCGTCTTGATATGTTTTAAAGGCCAAGAACATGGTTAATAATTGAATGGATCATTAGAAATCAAGGATGAATCAAAATCAGAATCAGTTAAGGCTTGGATTGGTTGTTTTCCTTTAGGTTACCACTTACAATTATTTTCTGTCAAGTACTTAAACCAAACAAAACCCCCTCTGTTTACATGCTTCTTAATATGATTCACTAAATAGAACAATCCTTAGGTTCGACTTAGGGCTGCCCTTTGCTGCAAATAGCTTAGGTAACCAACCTTAAACATTAACTAATTTGAGGAGCCTCGGCAGCTCATCAATCATGGACTTAGGTAAAACTAGACTTGAATGTTTGCTTAATTCATTTAGTCTTAGTTAATTCCGAATTCTAGTTGCTTAACTAGTAGACATCCATAGAACATTGAGAGGCTTCTTGATATGTTTTAAAGGCCAAGAACATGGTTAATAATTGAATGGATCATTAGAAATCAAGGATGGATCAAAATCAGAATCAGTTAAGGCTTGGATTGGTTGTTTTCCATTAGGTTACCACTTACAATTAATTTCTGTTAAACACTTAAATTAAACAAAACCCCCTGTTTATATGCTTCTTAATATGATTCACTAAATAGAACAATCCTTAGGTTCGACTTAGGGCTGCCCTATGCTGCAAATAGCTTAGGTAACCGACCTTAAACTTAATTAATTTGAGGAGCCTTGGCAGCTCATCAAATTTTGGCGCCGTTGCCAGGGATTGTTCTATCTTTGAATCAATATTATTAGTAGTAAAACTGATTTTTAACTTCCCCCTAATTCACCCTGCTTGTATTTGAGTTTTTGTTCTTTTTAGGGTTTTGGCCATTTTTTCCATAACTTTTTGGCCAAGTATCCATTCTGTTTGAGGCCAGTGGCCATTTTTTTTTCTTGATTTGAAGTTTCCTTAGATGTTTTATATTGTGATTGAGTGAATTCTAGCCATTTGGACCATTTCCCCCCTTGTTTTTCCTTCGGTTTGGCTTGATTTAGTGATTTCTGGTTTTACTATTCCGAACGAAATTTTTTGCTCCGATTGACCTGAAACTTGGTCAGTTGAAGGAAAAGGGCCTAACAACTAACAGTCACAGCGTACGGCCGTGAGGTCTGCCTTTTTAAGCCAAGTTCGACTATTTTGACCACTTTTTCATTTTTTAAAGATTTTTTATTTGATTTTTGAGTTCCATTTTCATCCACCTTTCGTCCTGTGGTGGTAGAAAAATTTTAAAAAATGTTTAGATACATTTTCTAGTCCTATTTTGGTGTCTTTTTATCTTTGTTTTGTGTTTTTTGTGTGTTTCGGTTTTAGCTAAATTCTGTCAGTTTTGTGTATTTTTTTTGTGTTTTTGTGCATTGTGGTGTGTTTAGGCATTTAGCCACTTGTTTGTATGGTGTATGACTAGGTCTTCTCCTTTTGTATTGCTTGAAGTAGACCCTGAAATAGAGAGAACCTTGCATACACTCACTAGAGCACATAGGGCTGTTGATAATTTAGATCCTACTATGGCTGAAGCTAGAACTCCTATTGTTATTCCTGTTGTTGATCCTGTTGATGAAGGTAATAGAGTTGATAATGCTAATAGAGCTGGAAATAATAATCATAACATGCAGCCTAGAGACAGAACTCTTAAGGAATTGGCCACCCCTGATGTTGCTTACCAACCTTTAGGGATCCAATATCCAGAGATTGATACTGCTTTTGAATTGAAATCTGGATTAATACACTTGCTGCCAAAGTTTCATGGTCTTGCAGGTGAAGATCCTCATAAGCATTTAAAGGAATTCCATGTACTTTGTTCCACAATGAGGCCACAAGGAATTTCTGAAGAGCAGATCAAGTTGAGAGCATTCCCTTTCTCTCTTGCTGATGCAGCTAAAGACTGGCTCTTTTACTTGTCACAAGGTTCGGTCAGAAATTGGAGTGACATGAAGAAGCTGTTTCTGGCAAAGTTCTTCCCTGCATCCAGAACTGCTGCCATTCGCAAAGACATATGTGGCATAAGGCAAACTGCCAGGGGAGACATTGCATGAGTATTGGGAGAGGTTTACCAAGCTGTGCTCAAGCTGCCTCCATCATCAAATAAGTGATCAGCTGTTGATACAATATTTCTATGAGGGCTTGTCACCTTCGGATAGAAGTAACATTGATTCTGCTAGTGGAGGAGCATTAGTGGATAAAACACCTGCTGCTGCTAGAGATTTAATTTCCAATATGGCAGAGAATTCCCAACAGTTTGGTGTCAGGATGATTCATTCCACCAGGGGAGTCAATGAAGTTGGTGTATCACTTACTGACCAACAAAGAATGGACCACAAACTTGATGAATTGACCTCCTTGGTCAGACAATTGGCAGTGGGGCGACAAGTATCCACACCTCAACTTGCAAGCTTGTGTGGCATTTGTGCTTGTCCATCACACCCTACAGAAGCATACCCTACACTGCAAGATGGTGATTCTGGATTTCAGGATCCCTCTATAGCTGCAGCAGGTGTTTTTCCTAGTCGATTCCCATACCAATCGCAGCAGCAGCCTAGATATGATCCGTACTTTAATACTTACAACCCTGGTTGGAGGGATCATCCAAATTTCAGATATGGCAATGCTGCAGCACCACAACAGCAGTCCTCCCAACAACAGCCACAACAACAGCAGCAATATAGGCAACCCTGGCAACAACAGAACCAATTTCAATCAGCCAGGCAGGGCCAGTTTCAACAAAACAGGCCACCATTCCAGCACTGCCCTATGCAGCCAGCCAACCCGTCAACATCTAAACCTGAGCCTTCATTGGAAGATTTGGTGAAGCAGATGGCCACCAGCAACATCCAGTTCCAGCAGAGGGCAGAGTCCACCATGCAGAATCTGGAAACGCAGATTGGGCAATTGGCATCATCAGTTAGCCAGTTGCAGTCCAAGGGTTCTGGCAAACTCCCTTCGCAGACAATTTCCAATCCAAATGGGAGTAATGTGAGTGCTATCACATTGAGGTCTGGCAAATCCTTGCAAGAACCAGCCGAGCCTCAACCTGCTAGTGAGTCCCAACCAGCAGAGGAAGCAGTTCCTGAGCCAATCAACTTTGCACCTGCGAGCAAGCTGCCTGCAGTAGCTCTTCCCTTTCCACAGAGAGCTACTCTGTCCAAGAAGCAAGATGAGGCTGAGAAGGATAGGGAGCTTCTGGAGACGTTCAGGAAGGTGGAAGTTAACATTCCTTTGCTGGATGCTATCAAGCAAATTCCTAAATATGCCAAATTTCTCAAGGAATTGTGCACCCAGAGGAGGAGGCTGAAGGGCAATGAGCGGATTAGCATGAGTCAGAATGTCTCAGCTCTTATTCAACCTCTGCCCCAGAAGTGCAAGGATCCAGGAACTTTCACAATCCCCTGTGTTATAGGCAATTCCAAGTTCGAGCATGCCATGTTAGATCTAGGCGCTTCTATCAATATCATGCCTATGTCTGTTTTCAGTTCCCTCGGGCTTGGACCTTGAATGCCACAGGAGTTGTGATACAGTTAGCCAACAGGAGCAGTGCTTACCCAGCTGGATTGATTGAAGATGTGTTGGTCAGAGTTGATGAGCTGATCTTTCCAACAGATTTCTACATTCTGGAGATGGAAGGACAGTCACAATCTAGCAAGGCTCCACTCATTCTGGGCAGACCATTCCTCAAGACTGCGCGAACCAAGATTGATGTGTATGCAGGAACTCTATCCATGGAGTTTGGCGATTCTGTTGTACAGTTCAACATTTTTGATGCTATGAAGCATCCCATGGATGAGCATGCTGTTTTTCACATTGATGTGATTGATGATTTGGTTGAGGATGTTTACCGTCATGTGTGCTGATTTACCTGATTTGGCTGGTTTTGATGATTCTATTCAGTGCCAATCTTGTACTGATTGTGACGGTGATTCTGGCTGTGCTATTTGTGCTGAGATCTCCACCTTTTTACGTGATGATGACTCTGGTTCCCCAGAGCTGGCAGTAGTTACTATTCAGGAGGAGATTCAGTCTGCAGAGATTGACATTCAGCCACCCAGATTTCTGCCCTTTGCAGTGCAGCCACCCAAGCTAGAGCTGAAGTCTCTGCCTAAGCATCTGAAATATGCGTATTTGGCATCTGCAGAGCAGCTTCCAGTAATTGTGGCTAACAATTTACTTCCTGACCAAGAGGAAAGATTGCTGTGCATTCTGCGAGAGCATAAGCAAGACATTGGCTGGACGTTAACAGATATTCCTGGCATTAGTCCATCTACATGCATGTATCGCATATTACTTAAAGATGGCGCTAAACCAGTGCGGCAACCCCAGAGGCGATTAAACCCTCTTATCCTGGATGTGGTAAAGAAGGAGGTGACCAAGCTTTTGCAACCTGGCATCATTTATCCTATATCTGACAACACTTGGGTGAGCCCAGTGCAGGTCGTCCCGAAGAAATCCGGGGTTATAGTGGTGGCCAGCCAGAACAACGAGTTACTACCTACCCGAGTGCAGAACAGCTGGCGGGTCTGCATCGATTACAGGAGGCTCAATCAAGCCACTAGGAAGGATCATTACCCCCTGCCATTCATCGATCAAATGCTAGAGCGGTTAGCTGGAAAATCACATTACTGCTTCCTGGATGGCTACACTGGGTACTTCCAGATTCATATAGCACCGGAGGATCAAGAGAAGACCACTTTTACATGTCCCTTCGGCACATTTGCTTACCGGCGGATGCCTTTCGGCCTTTGCAACACCCCTGGTACCTTCCAGAGGTGCATGGTAAGTATATTCTCTGATTTTTTTAGAGGAGTGTATGGAGGTGTTCATGGATGACTTTACTGTTTATGGTTCTTCTTTTGATGACTGTCTGAGTAGCTTAGCTAGAGTACTACATCGCTGCATTGAGACTAACCTTGTCTTAAATTTTGAAAAGTGTCATTTCATGGTAGAGCAAGGTATAGTTTTAGGCCATGTAGTATCTAAAAAGGGGGTTGAGGTAGATCCTGCTAAAATAGATGTCATTACTGCTTTATCTTACCCCACATGCGTGTGGGAAGTGCGGTCATTCCTTGGACATGCAGGTTTCTACCGGCGCTTTATCAGAGACTTCAGCAAGATAGCCATTCTGCTGTCTGGCCTTCTGCAGAAAGATGTGGAGTTTCTGTTTGACCAGAATTGCAAGGAAGCTTTCAACCGCCTAAAGCTAGCTTTCATCAGTACCCCTGTCATTCAGCCACCTGATTGGACACTCCCATTCGAGCTGATGTGCGACGCTTCGAATTATGCCTTAGGAGCTGTCTTGGCACAGCGAGTGGCCAAAGTTCCTTATGTGGTCTACTATGCTTCGAGAACTTTGGATGCTGCTCAAGCGAATTACACCACCACTGAAAAAGAACTTTTATCTATTGTTTTTGCATTAGATAAGTTCAGGTCTTATTTGATAGATTCTAAGGTTGTGCTGTTTTCAGATCATACAGCTCTGAAGTATCTCTTGAAGAAACTGGATGCCAAGCCACGACTGATTAGGTGGATGCTGCTGCTTCAAGAGTTTGATGTGGAGATCCGAGACAAGAGTGGAGCAGAGAACCTGGTTGCTGACCACCTCAGCCGCATAGAGCGAGATCCTGATCCACTGCCCATTCAGGATTCCTTTCCTGACGAGCAGCTGTTAGGGCTGCATGGTGAGTTTCCATGGTATGCAGATCTTGTCAATTATCTAGCTACCCATGCTTTGCCCTCACACTTCACACGTGCCCAAATAGACAAGTTAAAGAGTGAGGCAAAGTTGTAAGTTTAAAGTAATTACATTTCAAGGTTCATAGCATGATTGAATAGCTTGTTTTCCATCCTTAATTTTACATGATTGGTTTAGATGTTGGATTGATGATTAAGTTTGATAGATACATGCCTTATGAGATTTTGAGATTTTGAGCTTTTGATGAATGGATTTAGCAAATGTGCCATTCTTTTCCTTCTTGTGTGATTTCACTCATGGAATTTGTTCACTCTAGAACTTGCTTGATTCTTTTTTAGGCTACATTTTCATTTGCATACATGAACATGATTGAGGCATTCTTTCTTGATTTAGCTACTTTTCCAAATAGCCAACCTTGTATTATTTTCCTTTGATTACCCTCATTGAGCCTATTTGCCTATCTTTGAGCTCATTATGTGCCTATGTGAAATACCATATTGTTACCTTACCTTAGGGAATGGGAAAGCATTGGTTCATTGTCTTGGAGGAGCTCTTATGCTTGTGGGCAATTCATAGTACAAGTGTGGAGGTTGTGAATTCTAATGTGCAAAGTATTATGTGAAAGAAAGAAAAAAAAAAAAAAAAAA
>QAOA01006394.1:120124-159721 GCA_003255065.1 Cercis canadensis | reverse complement strand
AGCATGGAGGATGAAATCAAGCTTCTGAGTGAAATGGAGTGGCAGAGCATGTCCATGGGAGCCTCTGCAAGTGTGGCTGAATTTTCGAAGATAAGTGAGGGTAGAAAAATAAGAAGAAAACTTTCTGAGAAAAAGGTTGTGTGTGATTGCACGAAGGAAGCAGCTATGAAGACTTGTTGGGAAACTGAGAACCCAGGTCGTCGGTACCATGAATGTGATGGAAAAAATGGAGGAAAATTGCAAATTTTTTCAATGGTACGACCCCCCCTGTAAGTGAGAGTGAGAAGAAGGTGAGAAGAGCTTTGTTAACATGGATTGAGCTGCTTAAGGTGGAGGAAAAGCTTTGATGTTGACGTTGATCTTATGCATTTTTATCATCATTGTTCTGTTGGTTGTAATTTTGAAGTTAGCTTAGTGACTTCTGTTTGTAGGTTAAAGAGTATAAATGCTCTTTTAGTTATAATCTTGAAGGACCCTTAGGATGCTCTGTGTGTAGGTTAAAGAGCATATTTTACTTGTATCTACTGCAATTGCACTGTTAAATATAGGTATGTGTATTTTAAGACTTGGATAAGTATTCTGTACAATAAACTCGCACTCGAAACTATGATTTTGTATCTTTGACTTAGCAGCACATGTATTTCATGTAACTTAATATATTTGTGTGGCTCATTGTTATAAAATAGTAGGATTTTTGCTTCAAATAAACTGGAGGCATTCTCCGTTTGTCAAGTGCAAATACATTTTATCTGAAAGCCTTAAAAATGTGTATAGCAAGGATAGTAAAATGACATTTGAATTCCTACTCAGCTATCAATCATGGTAAAATGCCATTTGAATTACTATAAACAAGTTGTAGTAGTATAATCAAATCCAATTCCATTGTTCCAAAATAAATAAGTTCCTATGCATTTATGTTGTCAACACAAACACACTACTGACAAATGACAATGTTGCTTTACAAAATTCTTCATCAATGGCTATTCTATTGAGAATAGAAACAGGATACTCACAATATGGCTTTACAAAAAGGCATTTACCCAAATCCCATTGTTTCAAAATACAAAAAAATGACCCTGTACAAAGACATCATGACAGTGACCCAACACCTAAATAGCTTTCTACTTTTTCCCTTTATTGCTTCGTCTAACTGGTTGTGAGGCACTGGCAACTGGAGCATCATGAGCATCTTCTAGAGCACTTGATGGGGCTGGTTGAGACGAAGTAGACCTCTTTCTACTTGACTTCCTAGTTGCAACTTGCTTGCTTGGAGCAGACATGGTAACATGGGCATTTGTCACCCAATTTGGGTCTTCAAAATTTACTCTCATCCCAATAGGTTGTTTATTCTTCAAAAGCTACAAATCAAGAACATAAGTCAAATTTGTGGGAAAAATGATCGAATTTCACATGAAAATTAATCTAAGTCAGAATTAGTGACCTTGTTCCCTCTCTTTGGAATTTCTCTGTCAGCCCTAGTCTTGCCCTTGCAAGTCCTTGCATTGTGGCCTCCTTTGCCACACTTACTGTAGATGACAGTTCTGCATTGTCTTCCCAGTGTGTTACTATTGAGTTGCTCATCACTTGACTTCTTTCTCAACTTCTTTGGCCTACCAAGGGCTCTTCTTAAAGTTGGTGGATCAATTGGTCCTTTGTTAGTCCTATGCCAAAGCTTTTGTCCATTTACAGGATAGATAATGTTGGTGTAGCATGCAACAGCTGTGTCCCTCCTGCCAAAAAAATTTTGGAATAAAATTTTAGTTTGCAATACAAACAGGTTTAACATATAATCAAACTTGGGGTATACTTGTATGCTTTGTCAACCATGTCATCTACTTCAAGACCACTCCACAAGATGGCAGAAATAACATGACAACATGGGATGCCAGTGAGATCCCATGCCCGACAAGAACAAGATTTGTGTTCCAAATTTACAACATACTTCTCTGGCATCTTTGTGACTTCATACAAGCACCCATTAGGGTCTCCAGCCCACCTACACATCCATGTGTCACCGTCATCGGTCAACTTTGCTACCACATCCCTAATTTGTGGACAAAGCATGGTGGCTGATCTACTGCAAAGTTGTCGTTGGTTAATAAATCGTTGCATCAGGTAAAGCCTCAAGTTCTCCACCAATTGTATAATTGGCTTGTCTCTGTACTCCAAGATAGCCTTGTTGAATGTCTCACACATGTTATTAACCTGAAGATCGCACTTTGGAAAAACCTGGAAATGAGACCTTGCCCACACTTCTGGTTTAAACCGCATCAGATGTTTATAACATTCTTCATCCAATTGTTGGAGCATTTCTAATTCAACCTGCCATTCTTGTTTGGTTATTGCTCTTGCTGCTCTCCACATTTGGGCCTTCATCTCATCAACATCAATGTTTTTGGCAATCTTTAGATAATTTGCATAGATGTGCTTGCAACAGTTCCTGTGTTCCATATTTGACCCTCCAAATTTTTGAATTACACTTTCCAATCCCTGCCAACAGAAGTCAATGAGAAACTCACAGAAAATCAAACCACATATGGGATTACCCTCTCTTGCTACTTTACGGACCTTGATCCAAACAAATGACCCTGGGTTGTTTCTTTTTAGCTCTTCTGCATAATCCCACAGATGTGCATACTGTTGGTCAGCCGCTCCCTCGACCATGTCTTGAGCCAACTTCTTTGCTCTATATGCTTGCCATTTGGACAGTTTCAAGCTCCATTTGGCCCTAGCATCTTCCATCACTGTCTTCGTCTTGAGATCTGGTTCCTTCCTTACCCTCTCCATCAGTTTCTCAGCCAAGAATCTTGTTTTCGCTTGTCTATTCACCAATGATCTCGCACACCTGTGTGACTTATTGACAATCTTCACCTGAAAATATCCTTGCCCTTGCACTTTGCTTATCATCAAAGACCACTTGCATTTTCCACTGCATTTGACCATTAACCTCTTGCCATCATTTTTTTTATCTTCAAATTTCTTCTATTGGCTAGGGCATATTCTTTGATAGCTTGCTTTGCCAACTTCAATGAGCTAAACCTCAACCCCAACTCAAAACGAATCTGCTTTGGATCTTCTGGCATTTTAAACTTGGGGTATTTTGGTGTTCTGACATACCCTTCATCATCAGAAGGTGAAGGAGTATCCAACTCCTCAAAGTCATAAATGTCCTTTGGTGGTATTTCTATATGCACATGTGAGGGCCCACCTCCTTGATAATGTTGTTCAGTCCCTATTGGAGCTTCATTATCCCTTGTAGACCTTTCTTGCTGTTCATGTGAGGGCCCACCAACTGGCTGTGATGCATGGGCCTCCTTTGTTAGTGCATCTGTCTAGTCATAGTCTTCATTGTATTCCTTTGGGTTCAACTCCACTTCTGGCAGGTTCTCTTCCCTGTTATCCTACTCTTCCTCAGGCACGTGTTCAACATGGCCATCATTCTCATCACTCCCTAATACATCCTCCTCAGACATATCTTCCATAGCATCCCTCTCTACCACATCTTCAGTACCATCAGTCTCTCTCACATCTACAC
The DNA here is from genome assembly GCA_003255065.1 of Cercis canadensis. Lineage (NCBI taxonomy): Eukaryota > Viridiplantae > Streptophyta > Magnoliopsida > Fabales > Fabaceae > Cercis > Cercis canadensis. The sequence goes on along the minus strand of QAOA01006394.1, from coordinate 156,186 downwards.
TATGGACATCTTCACCAACTATATCTGCACCTTCCATATGTGGATAATCAACATTCTCCGCCACATGGTCACCCTCTATATCTGCCATAGCACAGGATCCTGCAATATTTTCACCTTGGCCTCCTTCTGCACTTTCAACATTTTCACACCCTGCAACATTTCCATCCTCCCCATGTTCCTGATTCACAACATCATCTAACAGCAATGTTGCATGTACCACTTCGAGCTCATCAACTTCATGCACAACATACAAATCAATTATATCAACACCCTTAACAACTTGAAGAAAATCAATAAAATCTTCATCACTGTTAAGGGGTCTTAACCCATTACCTATACACTTATCAGGCAGCCTAAAAAAAAAAAAAAAAAAAGAGACTGAGAGCTATACCCCAATGAATTGACCATCTTTCGTACATCGAAAACACATATTTCATCAGGGTCATAGTAAATACTCTCATCAATTTTCCTACCCACATACTATCTTGAAAGACCTTCACCCACAAAATACCCACCATGATGTATGGCAAATCTGAAATTCTCTACAACAGTAGGCCTAATTTGTACAAAAAATAAACAACAAACACAAATATAAATTAATTATTTAATTACTCCATTTAGTAAAGCACATGCAGACATTACAATTCATTCAATAATTCAATAAAGTTTTAAAGTTACAGAACCCTAAGTCACTTTCATATAAAGTATAGACTTCCAAAATCACAGGGATCACACCACCTAATTGACAAAAGAGAAATCTTGCTGGACCACATGACCAGAAGTCCCTATCAACCAACTCAATGAACCAAAAAGACAATTACAAACTAAAACTAAAAAAGTGACAATTTTCCTCATTCTCAAAACTTGTACAACCCATCGTGGGTCAAACCAGAAAAAATAGTTAAAAACTAAAGATACAATTTCCCTCATTCTAAAATAAAAACCAACCCGAAGATTACTTGCAATGGAAATGGGCTGGAATGTTGCGATTGAGCCAATCCCACCCACTATTCATCGCACCCTTCGATGATCTCAGTATCACAAATTTCTACTCTCTTCTGCCTTTCACACGTCCAATTTCCTTTTGCGTGTAAATNCAAACTAAAACTAAAAAAGTGACAATTTTCCTCATTCTCAAAACTTGTACAACCCATCGTGGGTCAAACCAGAAAAAATAGTTAAAAACTAAAGATACAATTTCCCTCATTCTAAAATAAAAACCAACCCGAAGATTACTTGCAATGGAAATGGGCTGGAATGTTGCGATTGAGCCAATCCCACCCACTAGTCATCGCACCCTTCGATGATCTCAGTATCACAAATTTCTACTCTCTTCTGCCTTTCACACGTCCAATTTCCTTTGCGTGCAAATCCTCTCCACTTAATTCTCTTTCGCACGGCTCGCTTCAATCCCTCTTCCTTTTGCCCTTAATCCCAAGTTCGCACCTTATCTGCAAGAGTGGGTTCTCACGAACTGTACAATTAGGGTTCATGAATTCTCCCAATTGTTGCGGCTGCGATTAGGTTTTAATCCTATCACGTGCTAGTCACGTGACTTTGTTTCTGAAGATTAAGGGCTCGCCTGTTTAATTAGGTGTCCAATTAAGGATTGCTTCACACATGTAGCATCCACGTCCTTGCCACGTGTGTGCCACATCATCATCTCAGTTAAAATTTGGACAGCGTTTGCGTCCTAGACCAAATGTGTAACGTCATAGTGAACAGTGGGGACTGTTTTGTAGTTTTTCAAAATGGGGGGACCAAATCGTTCATTCAGGTAAAATAGGGGGACCAAAAGTACATTTAAGCCAAATTTTAAAAATGAATTAGTTATCTTTGAACTATTTTCTAATTGTGTGTCATCAATTCTTCTTATTTTTTGTTTTGCTGAAAGAGTTTCATGAAATCTTGACAAAAGGAATAACATCCTTCATTTCCCTTTTTTTCAGCTCCATTTGAAGAGCCAAGACATACTATTTAACCATAACAATTAACTCCTTCACTTCATCCACTTCCCTCATTGAGTCCACAACAATCAGAGGAATTGTATGCAATGTTAAATGGAGTACAAACTAAATTTTATATGAAAATTGTTTATAAATAATCATATGCATACCATTTTGAAAAGTGAACTGATGAACAGTTATTCAAAAGAATGAAACTAGTTTAGATTTTCAGTGATTTTGAGGGTTTTTTGGATGCTCCATACATATATGATAGGTAGGTCAAAGAAAATAAAAACCAAATAATAGACATCCCCCTTTCTTTTAAAATAAAATACGCTTTTATCATGTTGGCCAACAAAGTAAAAATTTCGAAGACTACATGGATGAAGCCAAAGAAGCTTTATAAATAGAGGAAAGTTTTCTTGGTTGAATAACTCAAAGCAAGTTAGACTTCCTTATGTGTGAACTAGAGGAGTATTAACTGGAAGGAATAATGTCTATTTGCACATCAAGATCATGGAGTGATGACTTGTACACTAATCTTCTCTATATGCTTTGTGCAAAAAGTAAGCTAGATTGCTTGTAGTCTTGCTATATTTTAGTGGACTAATTGTTAGGTTTTTCACAGGTCCTCACTCGTCATCTTTAACCACCATATTACTGTGCTCGTCATGTCTACCAAAAAGTAGAAAACCACGAAAAAGCCTCTTCATCCTAGCAACCTTGATATGTAGGCATTACTAAGACATGGAGCTTCCGGCAACTAAGGTATACGATGGTGTTAGTATTAACAAGTGGCAGAATTTGACTGATGAGCAGTTTATAAATTTAACCGTCCAAGAAGTGGAAGTGCTAGAATTTTTGTCTTGGGAAGATGCTCATACTTTTTATGTAAAGTATGCAATGATGCATAGTTTTGGAGTCTGAAAATGTAATATGAGGAAGAACAAAGCTGGAGAATGCACTTGGCGTAGTTTTGTATGTTGTTTTGAAGGATATAGGGCTGAGAAATTTATAAAGAAGGAAAATAGGAAGAGACAGCACAAATACTTAACTAGGTTTGGGTGTAACGCCAATCTGTGTGTGCAATTGAATGGGGATACAAGGAAGTGGTTTGTAACTTCTTTTGTGGATGAGCACTGTCATGAATTACTTGGGGTTAATTATTCCACATTGCAACGGTCACACCGAAATATGACACCGTTTGATATTACACAATTGAATAGCATTCAAGATGCAGGCCTAAAGCCTGCACATGGTTGGCATTTTTTTGTTGGTCAATCTAGTGGCTTTCAAAAGGTTGGTTTTTTGAAGAAGGACATATACAACCATATTTCATCACAAAGAACAAAAGTAGGGGGTGATGCAATCACTACACTAAGTTATCTTAGTGGCTTAGCTGATAATGACAACATGTTTTTTATGAGGCATACTATTGATGCGAAGGGCCATTTAGAACACTTGTNCATTTTTTTGCTGGTCAATCTGGTTGGTTTTCAGAAGGTTGGTTTTTTGAAGAAGGACATATACAACCATATTTCATCACAAAGAACAAAAGTAGGGGGTGATGCAATCACTACACTAAGTTATCTTAGTGGCTTAGCTGATAATGACAACATGTTTTTTAAGAGGCATACTATTGATGCGGAGGGCCATTTAGAACACTTGTTCTGGTGTGATGGTATGTGTAGAATTGACTATGAATCATTTGGTCAAGTGTTGGCCTTTGATACAACTTACAGGTGGAACAAATATGATAAACCCCTTGTCATATTTTCTGGAGTAAACCATCACAGGAGCACTATGGTTTTTGGGGGCGCTCTTGTTTCTGATGAACAAGAACCTACATATGTGTGGTTGTTAGAGACTTTCATGGAAGCCATGGCACAGAAGAAACTTGAATCGATGGTGACATGTCAATGAGAAACACTATCAAACATGTGTTTCCTGAAGAAAAACATAGGCTTTGTGCGTGGCACTTAGCTAAAAATGCACACACAAATATTCAGATAGGAGATTTTAGAGATGACTTTAAGATATGTATGCTAGGTGATTTTGAGATAGGGGAGTTTGAAGAGAGGTGGGCATTGCTGGTGCAACAGTATGATGTAGAAAGCAATAAGTGAGTGCAAGATGTGTACAGCAAGAAGAAATTGTGGGCCACAGCATATCTCAGACGTCACTTCTGGGTAGGTTTACGCACAACTTCCCTGTGTGAGGCGATGCATGCATACATTGGTAAATTTGTGAAGCATGAACACAATTTGTATGACTTCTTTTTCCACTTTCAGAGAGGTCTACAATATTTCAGGAGCAATGAGATGCATCATGATTTTAAATCCATATATGGTGTGCCGGTGTTAATGTCTGCCTTGGTTGCTATTGAGAAAAGTGCATATGTGGTATACACCAAGGCATCATTTGAGTTGTTCAGGAAAGAACTGGCAAAATCAGCAGCAATGAAAATAATTAGTCTGGAAGATAGGGGCAGGTTTCATGAATATGTTGTTTCTAGATATTGCATTATGTCTTGTAAATGGAGGTTGTATTTAATTGGCATAAAATTAACTTGTATTGTTCATGTGCTCGAATGGACTCAGTTGGCATTTCTTGTGCACACATGATTGTTGTTATGAAGTATGAGGATTTAAGAGAGTTACCTGAAAAGATTATGTTAAAGAGATGGAAGAAGGATGCAAAGAGGATGGAAAGAAGCATTGTTCAAGATGATGATGACAGTGAAAGGCTATTAACGCATCGCCAACATGCTCTTCTTGAAACATGTAGATGGTTATGTAATATTGCAAGCAAAAGAAGTGAAGACTTTTATGATATAAGAGATAAGTTAGGAGTAATTGTCACATCCCTTGAAGTGAAACATGGTAGACCAATGAATGAAATTGATTCCAAGAGGAGGATGTATGAAGGTGATTCCAGCAGAGGTGCAAGTCATGTGAAGGATCCAATTGCTGTCAAAACAAAAGATAGGCCTATCGGAGTTAGCTCAAGTTTTCCTAAAAAGAAGAGGTGTTGCGGGTTATGTAAGAAAGAGGGGCATATTCGAAGGCCTTGACCTGAAAATAGCCATTTGGGTTCCAACCAAGAAAAAAATGATGACATAAGTCTTGAGTCCGAAAAAGTCAATTTAGGTTGAAGCATTGGTAATTTGGGTGAATACCATATAATAAATTCATAATGACAATTAACTTTATATACATTGATGTTAACATATTGGACCTATTGTTTTTTCGCATGCATAATTAGGGTGGTAATGCTGAAATTTTCAGCAGGTTGACACTTTCATGGCAAACCGGGGTTTTAAGGTGCATGAAGAATTTAGGACAGTTGGAGAAGACCATAGTGATCCACTTGCATATGGTGCTTATCAAGTATGTTAAAATTCTTTAACTGTTTTACAAATTAGTGAGCTTACATATTAATATAGTTAGTTTCTAATGCAGACATAGGAAAATACACAGTAGTTCAGGTGTTTTCCCCCTTGAACCAATTATTCATAATCGTAATTTAGCGTATATTTCCTATTTATTGTAATTGTGTCCAAACATGTATAAGTCTCATTTGTCATATTTTGATGGAATTGTGCTTTAGAGAACTTCTCATTGATGAGAGGATTAAGGATAACCCATACTTGCTGCTAATATACTTAAGGAAGTCAATTTAGTTTTTATTATCATTTGAATTATTTGGCCTTTAAATGGACTCGTAGCCAATATGAGCCTGATTGCTCTTTTAGAAGTGGTTACACCATTTTTTCTCTCTACTTTTTAACAAGAAATATGATTGTGTGTTTGTTACTGTGGGTAAGAGTGAACCTATTATGTATGCACCTTTGCATATGTCGAATGATTAGCCTCGTTTGAAAATCTCAGCCTTTTCATGCATGTTCCTTTTGATAAGATAATCATAAAGGTAGTTTCCAAGCCTTCAAAATTCCAAAAGGAAATGGAGAAAAAGATCATAAACTAGTTTTAAAGTGATGCAAAAGAGAAAATCTATTAAAAAAGACAAAAATTGGAACATAAAGAACATACATTTCCTGATTAATCCCAATCCGCCATGGCTGAAAAGCGAGGAGTTGAGAGGAGAGGTAAGACGAAATGTGAAGGTAAAGAGAAAGAATTATAGGAAAGAAGAAAATGAGGATTGGAAATGAAATGCTTCCATTTATAGACTTTGAGAATCAGAGGGCAGAACCGCATCTAAGTGTTAAGCAGTGAGCGCAACATAAGAAAATAGACTTCATGCAGCCAAGAAAGTAAACAATAAATAATTTTTGAATTGCTAATGGGGTTGCAAAAGGTCATTGGTATTCATTCTGTTCAGTGCTTGTTCGAACAAAAGACTTCACTTCTAAGGGGGCTTAATAATTTGAGAAAAGGTTTATCAAGCAGGAATTTATCTTGATTTGAGGAAGGTGAGAAAAGTCAAATAAGATCAACAAGAATAATATGGGAATAAGCAAGAGTCCATGTCCTTGCATTCAAGCTAGAGGACAAAGGAATTGAATCAAGAAAAGGCATAAGAGATTTGACATTAGAAGTCTTCTCCATTATTTAGGTTTGCGGAAAAAATTAAAATTTCAATCTGCTACTTTATGGACAGTTGAAAAAGTTTTCCAAGTCGCTTAAACAAAAAATTTCACATTTCTATAAGGAAATGAGATGGTATAGCTCATAATAATTATTAATTCTTTAAGTTTCACTTCCATATTCAACTTTAGCCCATGAGATGGTGACCCATAGCTTTTAGTAATATTATGTAAGAAAGCTCCATCATTTAAATTAGAGCTGGGTTCATGGGTTGAGCCCGATGGCCTAGCCCGTTGGGGCCCGATAAAATAGTGGGTTGGATTTTAAAAATACTGGCCCGTTTAAAACCAGGCCAATTTGGCCCGGCCCGATAAGACCCGTGGCCTGATCGGGTTCAGGCCAGGTTGGCCCGATTTACTACTTCTGGTTTTTTTTTTCCCCAAGCTTTCAATTGTCATTTGATTCATTTTGTAACCCCTGCAATCCCTAACTCAAAATCATGCCTCTCTTTTTCCCCCTTTCCGCCTCTCATTCTACTCCTCTCGGCCTCTCATTGACGCAGCTTGCTAGCACCAGTGAAACTACCACCAGCACCGACGTGGCGGCACCTCTCCTCTTTCCTTTGTGGCGCAAGTGAAGNCCAATTTGGCCCGACCCGATAAGACCCGTGGCCTGATCGGGTTCGGGCCAGGTTGGCCCGACTGGCCCGATTTACTACTTCTGGTTTTTTTTTTTCCCCCCAAGCTTTCAATTGTCATTTGATTCATTTTGCAACCCCTGCAATCCCTAACTCAAAATCATGCCTCTCTTTTTCCCCCTTTCCGCCTCTCCTTCTACTCCTCTCGGCCTCTCATTGACGCAGCTTGCCAGCACCAGTGAAACTACCACCAGCACCGACGTGGCGGCGCCTCTCCTCTTTCCTTTGTGGCGCAAGTGAAGCGTGAAAATTTTTAAATTACCAAATGATAAAATCCCTTTTAGCTTTAGGCCTTTACTTCTCCCTCTGTCACCAACTTTTTGAATTTGGGCGAGGGCAAGGGCAAGAAGAAGAGCAATATATGGCTGGCTGCAAGGTTGATGATGAGTATGATTACCTCTTCAAGCTGGTTTTGATTGGTGATTCTGGGGTGGGTAAATCGAACTTGCTCTCGAGATTTACTAGGAACGAGTTCAATTTGGAGTCCAAGTCCACTATTGGGGTGGAGTTTGCTACCAAAAGTTTGAATATTGATAGCAAGGTCATCAAGTTTCAGATTTGGGACACTGCTGGCCAGGAAAGGTGGGTTCTTCACTCTTGAACTTGCTTCCCCATTTGCTCGCCCCTCTTTCTCAATAATTTTAATGGGTTTATGATTGATATGCCTAGTATTTGACTTTTTCTGAAATATTTAATAATTTTTGTTTGAGTTGTGAAATTGGTAGTTTGTTAAGCCTTATTGCTTTAGTGAGTAGTGGAAAGTATATTCATGTCTTCAGAGTTTATGTTGAGATGTGGTTGATTTATGATTATTTTCCTTCCCAAAAAAGATATGTAAGTTTCAATTGTGAATAATAGAAATTTGTTTATGATGCCCCAAGAGGCAAGAGGTTGTTAAGAATTTCATATTTCCTTTTATATTCTGTTTGTTATAAATTTATCTTGTATCCAATGGGTTTCTAAAACGAGTTTCAGTTCATATGAGTTGAAAGTTGATATATGATTCTATTGAATAATGAAGATTATTTTGATATTTTTGTGAGGTGAGTTCTATGATGATAACTAAATGATTTTATGAAGCTTGACCAAGTAATTGGACGTTGTTTCATAGTACTCAATCCTTATTTTCTGTTTAAGATGTTGGAGTTGTTTGATAAATTCTATTTGAAGTGTTGAGAATACCGTGTGTTAATGCAGAAGTAGAACTTCAATTTTGTGTTGATGACAAGTCTGGATGGATTTATATAGTTAAAAATTCTTTATGGACTTGATTTTGCAAGAGAAATTTTGGCAGGATTCTGGGGGAAAGCATCACAATACATTATTGGTTACTTATGTGAAAACATATTATTTAGTCATTTGAACTGTTTGTAGTGTAAGGTTTACAATGATCATAAGTTAGTTTCATAATATCTCAATTGTTGAACCACATTTCAGTTGTAGCTGCTCAAAATCTAGTTTTAACATTAAATGTTCCTCTGGAACTTGAAGTATGAAAGCTTCTTGGTTCTCACAATAAACATTTCGAGTGTATTCTTACATGCTGACATCAAAGCATGACTGAGGGAGAAAAACATTATATCATTCCACAAAACTTTTTCCTCTCCCCTCCTTCTTTTTTATTTGAGATACAGCTTTGTTCTGGATATGTGGTTATGACTGCAAGGGTCTTCCAGGGATATATTGTGGTTTTCTATGTATTTTGATTAAATATCTAAAAAATAAGCATGACATATTTTGGCCCGTTTTAGCCCGTAGCCCAAAGTGGGCTGAGCTGGACTTTGATTTTGCTGGCCCAATTAGAACTGGGTCACTTTGGCCCTGCCCGTTTTGGCCCACGGCCCTATGTGGCCCAGCCCTAATGGGCTGGGCTGGCCCGTTAGCCAACTCTAATTTAAATGCAGGTGACTCACCAGTAAAAGCAAAAATACTATCTACAAAAAAATGAGGGCTCAAAATCTAGTTGGAGCGAACTAACATGAAAAAGTTGTAACAACTTTCAAGGTCATGAACAAAATTGCACATACCTGTGGTAAATAACTTAATAGATATCAATGTTTATCATCAAAGTTATACACTTCATCATGACAAACAAAATGGCTCTCCCCAGCCTTATTTGTTAGGCAATTTATTATCAACTTAATCAGACCTCCATTATATTGCAATAAGCACAAAAATTATCAAAACACCTTAGTCTGTAGCTTATCTTGAAAACCAGTTACAAAAGATACTTCTGCTGTTACTGAGCTTGAGTAGCAAGTTGCTGTTAGATAAAAGAAGAATTCATTCATTACTGTTTAAGAGTAAAAAGAAGGAGGGCAAGAAATCCTCCTACAACAGTAAAGCAAAAAGGGACATCAATCACGAATATCACTCCAATTGAGATTGATATCTAGAAACTTATACCTACAAATAATTCTAGTTATCTTAAAAATGCTACACACTCAAGTAAAAGAAATCAAACTCAAAAGTTGGCATATGGATTACTAAATAAGTGTTGAGTGTTAGATCAAAACATAAATCTAACATAGTGTAAGTCGATTACAAATAGAAATGTCCAAAAATTTATACATTTATGTATTAATCACTAGCCAAAACATTTGAAGAACAGGTGAATTGTCCCTCTCCTCAAAAAATTGGTGGATATAAAAATTACATAAATAGAAAAAAATGCTATACCTTACAAAATGCATGTCGGTATGTCACCAAACTCAAAAAATCATCTGACAAATTATATAGTTTAGTCATACATGTTTCAGTACTAACATGCTTTCTTAAAAACCTCCCCCTTAAATGTATTGTACTCGTTAAAAATTAGGTCAACGGCAAGATACGTCCTCCCAGTATCTTTGGGGTCCTACAAAATTATGGTCAGTCCCTTAAAATAATGTATCCATGCAATGAACTATACAAGTATAAAAGTTGGGTTTACCCCAATATCAAAGTTATTAGATCTAGTAGCAAGGGTCATCCAATCAGCAACTCATACACCACAATCATCCCTACAACATAATTTAAGTAGTTAGTGATTGGTGCCAAATACATAGTAAATTACTCAAATTATTATTACCCATTCTTCTGGGTGTCATAGTTGCTAGGTTGAACAACTTCCCATTGAGACACAGAACAAGGCCTGTTTGGATAGAATTTTGGATTCTTCAATAACTCTTCCATGAATGGTTTCTAACACAAGGGTAAAGCTACAAATTATTAATAGTGCTAATTAAAATTTACTTACAGTTGAATATAATAATTACATGGAAATAGTTCCACCATTTTATTGATCTGTTCAATTCGAAATTGTTTATGCTCTTCAACAGTATATGAGTCAACATATTTTACCTCCCATGCACCAAGATCTATAACCTTCAAGTACCAATGGAGTCCAAATTGGTTCATTGGGATATATATCTGTCAATGTAATAGTGACAAAATATTATCATTTAACATAAGAAAATAACATAAAATCTTTGACAACCTATAAATACTTATGTAATATTAACATGTGAGTGAACATTGCTGCATGTCATGTACATATCCGCATATTTAGCAATTGCCTCATCCATAGAAATACAGCCAGCACACACTTGTTGCTATACAATGGATACATATCAATTTACAGACTTTGTGAAAATGTCAAAACCTACGTGACATACATTACCCAGTAGGAGAGAAAACAATTGATAAACATGTTTGTTTACTGAGAATGTTGGAGGCAAGTACCAAATTTCCACAATTCGCAAATCCCTTTGTACCTTTGTTATTCTAACAGCTTGCATGGTCAATATCTGTCAAGTTGTAACAAAATTAATCAAATCACCTCTTACATTAAATGTATCTGTTTCGTTTGTAAAATTAAGTACTTAGAAAAAAAATAGTAAAATACTCACGTCATCATCTATCCACTGGTTTGGAAGGACACATTTAAAAAGTTCTCTTCTTGCCCATAAAGCATCACATTTCACTAAAATCTTATTGATTCATAATACATAGAAATATTAACAAGTGGGTAATTAGGCAAGAAATAAATACGGGGTTCTCTTCCAAGCTATTGAAGTGAAGCTTATATAAACAGTTGACACTGTCATACTCTGCTGGTAGGTCATTAGAGAATATATATGATGTGATTTTAATTTGTTGAAGATCTAGTATCATATCCTTGTGTGGGTAGAATAATAGCTTCATGTCCTGCTCCAACAAACCATTAATAAAAATATTAAAATGATGTTCTAAATATTACAACCAAAAAAATGTTTACTAAATAAACATTACAATACTCACAGGAGGTGTCACCCAATTACGTCCATGAGGCATCAATGGTGGAGATGTTTGAAATTTTGCCTCATCAGTACTCATTTGAGGTAATGTGTTCCCTTTTATATGAATAGGTGGTGGTGAAACATAGTCACCATCAAATAGCCTCTTCCCAGCATTGGACCTCCTCTTTTGCCTAAGTAAAATTATGAACTAACATAATAAAAATATAACTCATGACAATAAAATTGATATACAAAAAGCATATGAAGAAGATGGAAAAAATACCCTATTAGAAGAGGCACCCCTTGGCCTACCTCTCTTTGGTTTTGTTGGTGGGTGACATGAGTCAATAGGCTCTTCATCCGGCTCTCTTTTTATTTGATGTGTTATAGGATGGCTTTTGTCATGTGGTTGTCTAGTTGCTGATGCATGAGGGGCATAAACAACATCTTGACTATGTTCAGTCATCTCCACGTGCGGATAGTTATCAACAAATACTTGCTCCATTGTTGCAGTGGATTGCTTTGGATAATAAAAGTCATGACCTTTTTTGGAGACATCCCTTTTTCTTTGACTACTGACATCACCTATTCGGTCATTCTCTTTGTTTGTGTCACCAACCTCTTTACTCACCAATGAAGTCATTAGTGACATCTCTGACTTCAAACATTGCAAAGTCTCTTCCATGCCATTTATTTTTGCTTTAATAACCTGAGAGAATGTATCACATTTAAGATGTCATAGACACATAAAGTTCAACAAACCACACCATTAATGGATCATGCTTATGAAGAGCATTTATATATACGTGTCTGTCATATAAAATAGAGGATGTTGAATAATCACCATTATACGTGTCTGTCATATAAAATAGAGGATGTTGAATAATCACCATTATACGTGAACGCATATCTGCATTGCTTAATCTAACAGTAGCAGTTGTCTTTGATGCGTCCAGTTCATGGTTGGAGCTCTACGGACTTTCTCTGTAATCTATATTGTGCAGCTTCAGTAATGGCAAGAAAGATGAGCTTTTACCCTGAATGATATCACCTAAATTTGTAACGTCTGAAGTATGATTCTCATGTGTTTGTCTTCTTAAGAATAAATTATGGTATTGTCCAAGGCCATGTCAATTACACACAAGAAGAAAAGAGTGGGAAGCTAATTCCATTGATCGGATATTTTTAAATAATTTTGGACACTTACATGTACTCCCAAGTCTTAATCCCTGACTAAAGTTGGCAAAGGTTGCATCAGTGAGTGTTAAAAAGAACCAATAGGTGTATCATTCTCATTGGGTGAATAACCCTTTAATAGTCTTTATCAGCATGTTCAATTAATGAATTGCAGCAGTTGTCAATAAGAGACTATTCACATATGGAAGTAAAGCATCCAATCGCTGAGTTCCAACTAGAAACTGTTAAGCCTCCAACTTTTCTTCCTTCAAACAAAGTCACTAGCTGCTAGTCATATTAAAGGAGCATTTTGTGGTTCTAGTGTCTTTATCAAGTATCATTTTAGAGGTCCTTCTCATCTTAAAGGTTGATGATATATATTCATGAAGAAAATCATAAAATATGTTTTAATATTCTGCTACAAAAAAAATCATATGACGAAAGTATTTGACATTATTCCAATTAGTAAAAAGGAAAACAACTCTGTGAAGTACATTTGAATTGAAGTGTTAATATACTATATAGTTTATGAATGTTGAGAGGATGAAAAAAATTAAATGTACAGACATTTGACATTTTTACAATACTAACAATAATATAATGTAATGAGAATATTGTGACTGCACTAAACAATATTAATGACAAACTAACTAGAAATTGAAGATTTTCATTTTTCTTTACACCCTATCAAATATTTTTCCTTTATTCTTTCTCTCTTGGCAACCCAACCAAAATATCAAGATATTATTTTCAGACATGTAATTCAGAGGTAGCTCGTTCATTTACCTTCCTTCATATTATTTAATCTCATGAAAAACCAAAGGCAAGTTTGGTTCATACCCTAAACTTGATATTCCCTACTAGAGACTTTAATTATCCAACTTTATATGGCCATGTGTGTGACATCCATATATGTACCATTCTCTGTCTATGTGTCTCTCTTTCCTTGAATTATTCATATATGTACGACTCTCTGTCTATATGATAATAAAAAATTCTTATGGACTAGTACTTTTTATTATGTGCCTAATTGCTTATTTAGTAACCACACACATCCTTAATGTTGATGTGATATTCAAACCAACAGCTTTTTGGACTTGAATTTCATGTAAATTCTCCCTATTGTGAACTCCGTTTTTCCTCATGTTAATTAATTATTGTTCAATGTTTCTTCTATGTGTGTGTATGTGTTGATCACTTGATCTCTCTCTCTCCCTCTCGAGTACTTGGCTCTCTGTTTAGAACAACTGATCAAAGATATCAAGAGTACTCTGGTTAGCCTTCTAACTTACTGATGTCCATATTTTCAATTCCAACCTATGTTGCTAAGTAGTTGGAGAAACTACTTTGTGAAGTACTTTATATCAGACTGTGTCTTAGAATTTAGGTTTTGCTTAATTAAATTTGATGGCCTTTGCCTATTCGTTGAAAGGATAGGTAGGGAGTTAATAATTTGAGAATGTTCAATGTGCTAGTGTTTATGGAGGGACAAATACTTTGGAAGAGGTTGATGGCCCCGTATTAATATGAATAACTTAGAGGATTCACTCTTTTACGTGTTGTGCAAGTGTTGTGGAGCTTTTATAGTTGATGAAAATGATACTTTATCATATGATATATTAATATGCTTGCTTGCTTTGGGGTTATCGTTGGGTTCTTAAAACGAAAAACACAAAAATTTGTAACAGTACATAAAATATGTTTTAATATTCTGCTACAAAAAAAATCATATGACGAAAGTATTTGACATTATTCCAATTAGTAAAAAGGAAAATAACTCTGTGAAGTACATTTGAATTGAAGTGTTAATATACTATATAGTTTATGAATGTTGAGAGGATGAAAAAAATTAAATGTACAGACATTTGACATTTTTACAATACTAACAATAATATAATGTAATGAGAATATTGTGACTGCACTAAACAATATTAATGACAAACTAACTAGAAATTGAAGATTTTCATTTTTCTTTACACCCTATCAAATATTTTTCCTTTATTCTTTCTCTCTTGGCAACCCAACCAAAATATCAAGATATTATTTTCAGACATGTAATTCAGAGGTAGCTCGTTCATTTACCTTCCTTCATATTATTTAATCTCATGAAAAACCAAAGGCAAGTTTGGTTCACACCCTAAACTTGATATTCCCTACTAGAGACTTTAATTATCCAACTTTATATGACCATGTGTGTGACATCCATATATGTACCATTCTCTATCTATGTGTCTCTCTTTCCTTGAATTATTCATATATGTACGACTCTCTGTCTATATGATAATAAAAAATTCTTATGGACTAGTACTTTTTATTATGTGCCTAATTGCTTATTTAGTAACCACACACATCCTTAATGTTGATGTGATATTCAAACCAACAGCTTTTTGGACTTGAATTTCATGTAAATTCTCCCTATTGTGAACTCCGTTTTTCCTCATGTTAATTAATTATTGTTCAATGTTTCTTCTATGTGTGTGTATGTGTTGATCACTTGATCTCTCTCTCTCCCTCTCGAGTACTTGGCTCTCTGTTTAGAACAATTGATCAAAGATATCAAGAGTACTCTGGTTAGCCTTCTAACTTACTGATGTCCATATTTTCAATTCCAACCTATGTTGCTAAGTAGTTGGAGAAACTACTTTGTGAAGTACTTTATATCAGACTGTGTCTTAGAATTTAGGTTTTGCTTAATTAAATTTGATGGCCTTTGCCTATGCGTTGAAAGGATAGGTAGGGAGTTAATAATTTGAGAATGTTCAATGTGCTAATGTTTATGGAGGGACAAATACTTTGGAAGAGGTTGATGGCCCCGTATTAATATGAATAACTTAGAGGATTCACTCTTTTACGTGTTGTGCAAGTGTTGTGGAGCTTTTATAGTTGATGAAAATGATACTTTATCATATGATATATTAATATGCTTGCTTGCTTTGGGGTTATCGTTGGGTTCTTAAAACGAAAAACACAAAAATTTGTAACACTACACATGGCGTTGCATGAAATGGGTTTATATGGTGTAAACAAACACCCACAAAGAATATATGAACAGTGTGAAGGTCACAAAAGACATCTATTTGCGCACCAATATCTGGCCACTTAAAGTAAGCATACACGTAAACCAACAAGTATACATCATTCATGAACTACATCTTTAAATATTTATTCAATTATTCAATTCCTAAATAAATTATTAATAGTGGACCCCATGACTTATTGACTAGTGTAGCTGACCTTATATATAGGATGTTTGCTTGTATATACACTCACAAAAGTTGTTAACTTCTTTCTATCTCAATTAGTTCTTTATGAACCCAGTGAGTGGAGGCAAGCAGAAGACGTACGTAGTGTTTCATGGGAGAGAACCGGGTATTTATTCAACATGGGCAGAGGCACAGTACCAGGTAAATGGTTTTAGTGGTGCCTTCTACCAATCCTTCAAGGATAGGGAGTCGGTTGAAGCTGCTTGGGCATTATACTGGCCACGTTGGGAACAAAACATGCACGCCCATGCAGTCGCTGATGAAACCATTAATGTAGAAGTGCTAGTGGCCATAGAGCATTAACAAGCTCAGTTGGAAATGATTGGAACCGTGGGAGCACAATCAGAGCAACCAATTGTTAATGTTCACCCTTCTACATCTAATCCAAACATAGTCGACTCTGCACAATTTGTTCATCATAGTAATAATGGTGGGGACAGGCTTGTTGAGGGAATACTTATTGGTTTTTTATTGGCTATGGTAACAATGTTTATAAGCAGTTATTTCAAGTGGTAGAGAAGCATTCCAATGTTACGATGTATGGGTATAATTTATTAAATGTTATTGTAACTAAAGGTTAGTGAAAGTTAGTCGGTTAAAAGTTGGTTTACATGCTGGTTATCACGAATCTCTTGCTCTTTAGATTGTCCTTGTAAGATTTACTTTCATCATATTTGTGTATTTTCAATTTTTTTAACAAATGAAAAGGTGTATCAACTTTCATGTGACTAACTAGAAGTGATCACATTGTAAGCATGCTTCAATTATATTCTCTCTTTCCCATAAAAAATTAATTTATTCACTATCAATTGTTCTTATCAACAACTGTTGTTTGCCATGGATATGAGTGGTTGTCAGAATCACAACACAGTTCACATTTTGGCATTATATCTTCCTTGCGTGTACATGTGGTGAAGCAAGAAAATAAAGTAGTCACTCTATAACACCAGCTACCCTGTATGAATGTACCTCTTGGACAGAAGAGAGTGACATACAACATTAGTTTTCCTGCGCTTTACACATATTCCAAGTTTATTACTCTTTAAATGGAAAGAGACAAATTATTTATTAGTATTTAAAAAGGAGTCTTAATTATTTTAAAAACTATATTAAGAACTAATTTTATAAAATTATACTTAGACTTTAATAAGTAACCAAATAAGTATATGCGCAATAATCTAATTTAATTTATCATTTAGTCAATATTATTATGTGTGCTGTCAAAATATATATTAAATATTCTATTGAACATAATAGGTTAAGTAAAGGTGTAGACTCAATTATCAGTACACTCACTACAATTTTAATGGCCCATTTAGAATAAAGTTATTTAGCCAATTTTTATTTTTTTTATAGCATAAGTTAAAGGCCCTGTTAAAAATTTGGGTGAAATTTTCTGAAATTTACAAATATTGCCTAACTACATTGAACGAAGAATTATAACATGTTTGTTAGTATAGTGCGAGAAACATCAAACCCTTATAAATCTTGAAACAGTAACATTCCACACCCAGCAGGGGGAGGAAGATAGAACCTTTATACATGGAAATAACAGGAGTGCACAATTATGTAGTCTTAACCTTCGCCTAGCAGAGACTGAGTGTAGGAAATAACAGGAGCACATGGATGAGCTTCACAGCATCCATCCCTTATCAAACTGAGTGATACAACTCAAGTATCCGGAACTATTATTTATTGATTGAATACCGTTTACACTGGTCTTTCTCTTGCTTATATAGATGAGAAGTTACACTCCTACTATAATGTAAATACTATTGCATTAAGACTCCTACTTAGAACTAACACTACTACCCGTATAACTCCTACCTCTTTGGATAACTACTGTTACTCCTAAATAAACCAGAACTCTACAACTGTAAACCAGAACGCATGTGCCATGCACCCCCATGCATTACTACATGTAGCGTGGGTTGGGTATTCTTGTTCTACTGTTGGCTCTTTTATGGCCCATCGTATCACTGACAGCAACTTGGGAGTACATATAAGACAAATATCACCTTGCGAACCCTCCCATGAACTGCGGACTAGAAAGTAATAAAAATACCCCATAGCTCAGCCAGAAGGCTATTACTATCCTCCAATATTATCTGCAAAACCATTAACCACCGAGTAACACCACAGAAAAGAATATACCGCTAGGGGTAGGGAAGTTATGTTTGACAATGATGCAACTAAAGAACTGAAACATTATTTATTTCTTCATTCACAACACCAAACTGACGTTTTGATATATGGACTAACAAAGCTTAACAAATAATGTGAACTACTGATAACTAAAGTAGATAAGTGACCAAGATAAAGGCTACTACTGATAACTAATGCAGCTAGCAGAAAAATAACCAATGCAGATAAGTAATAGCTTATAAGAGTCTGTGAGAGCCCTGGGCTTGCATGCAACTCATGTTGACATGTATGCAAAGTGGCATATGATTGTTAATGCTCGTTACATAGTTGAAACTACTGTGGAGAAGGATGTAATCCCTTCGACCTCGATTATTTCTGGTTATGCCCTTAGTGGTTATGCATGTGAAGCTCTTCAGCTCTTTCAACGGATGAGGTTAGCCTCATATTCCCCTGATGTAGATACGTTGGTTAGTTTTCTCTCTCCATGTACTTCACTAGGTTGTCTTCAAATTGTTTCTTCTCTTCATGCTTTCACCAGTAAAGGATGGTCGTTTATCGTCTAGCCTCTATGTTGGCACAACACTTCTGAACTTGTACGCAAAATGTGGGGATGCCAAATCAGGTCGTATGGTATTTGATGGCATGGGAGTGAAGAATACTATTACATGGAGTGCAATGGTTGGTGGCTATGGCATGTGAGGTCATGGCAGTGGCTTGATTGGTGTTGTCGCTTAACCAATTAAATTAAACTGAATCCCCTAATTAGAATGCAATACATGGCATAATCCGGGTTTGTCTCACAAGGAATGCAATGTGTAATCAATAATTTCAAGTTAAAAATAGGGGATTTTTGAAACAAGATTATAATAGTAAATTACAGTATTAAACAAAGATTAATGTAGTTGATTAAATGCGTAACCTAGCTAGACATCCATCAAAAAGCGGTTTGATTCATCCTAGATTAACATTAGTGATTAAGTCTTAATGTAGCAATGCTAATTGAGTTTAATCACAACTGAAATATCTAATTGTGACTAATTATTCCTACTAAGTTATCACTTAGAATTCGATTAACCACATACAATCACTAATCTTGTAATTACAAAGACTAAACGATTAGTGATTAATTTAAAAACCGAACATCAATAAACATAGCATAGCTTCTTTGAATTCTAACTACAGATTAAAGATTGATCAATCAAAATTCTATTTCTTACTTCAATATTCATATAAATTATAAAGATCTCTATGAATTCATACAAAGATTAAAGCAAGACAGAAATTCAAAAAAGAAGAAATTGCATTAAGTTTAATCCAATTAAGAGCATAATCTCAAAATCAAAACTGAATTTAATCAGGAGTCTAACTTAGTTACAAGGATTCTACTCCTCTATGGTCATGAAATCCAAGCTCCAATGGAGAAGTGCAGTCATAAATCAAAGAGCTCCAAACTTTTCAAGAGAGAAAATAAAAGCTGTCTAGTCTAGAATTGATAACTCGTCTGCCTCCTTTCTCTGCTTATAACTTTCTAACTTTCATGCACACTTAATTTACTCATAACCTAGTTTAAACCTTTGGACCTCATCTTCAAATGGGCTCTGGTTTGGGCCTAATTGGGCTTGAATTGAGGAAGTTAAGCCCATTTAAGTCTATCTAGGTCCATATAGGTCTTTGGACTAATCAGCCATTTTTGACAGGCAATAAGACCATCTTAACTTCATAATTTATTGAATCGCCCTTCATAACAATTGAAGTCCTGCACCTTAGATTTCCAATGGAACCAGTTTCAAGTCCATACGACATGTACAAAACAAGTTATGATCCAAACACTGCATGCGGGTCAGGATCCAGTGGCAGTAACTCTACTCTGACTTCCGGGTTAAATTTGACCCACTGAACGTCTAAATTGACCTTGGAGGTCTGAATGAAAGTTGTAGATACTCATTTTAGCTTTCCTACAAGGTAAGAATCACAATTTTTAGACATTCAGAACTAAAGATATACCTGAAATATAGAATAGTGTCAAAATCCTAATAATGCTAAAAAACACACTTAAGCCCAATTTAAACCTAATTAATGAAATATGACCCAAGCCCAAAATAGGATTAGGAGGTTAAAAATGAAGGTTAATTAATATATAAAAATATTGTTTATCAAATCCCCCCACACTTATCATTTGCACGTCCTGGGCAAACTAGAGTTAAAACTAGAAAAGAATGAAAACAACTAAAACAACTAAGACAACTAAGAAATCATTTCCCAACAACAACTTCTAAGAATGCAAAAGTTAAGTGAGCAAGAAGAACAATCAAGAATTTAAAAGAATCAAAACAATCATAAATTTATTTCTTGCACTTTCAATCAACATGTAGACAACTAAGAGATCATTTCCCAACAACAACTTTGAAGAATGCAAAAGTTAAGTGAGCAAGAAGAACAATCAAGAATTTAAAAGAATCAAAACAATCATGGTGAATTCAAATGAAATGAAGAACTAAGAAAGATAGAACCTCACACAAGATACATTCTCAATCCCTCGAATGTTTAAGGGGGTTATTGTTTCACTCAAATCACATCATGACAATTTGCACTACTATAAGCTTGTTTATTTTCTAATCTCCACTACTTTAAACACATGCATGCACAAATCAGAAAGACTTTATTTAAGGATGTAATGAGGCCAAGGACCAAGGGAAAAGAAAGAATGAAATATGGATATAGCAAATTAAAATCAAAGAGAGCATGAGAACATTGAGAATGATGAGTCAAAACCAACACTAAGCACAAAAATACACCCAAAAGCTCTATGCAATTTTCTTTACAAACTTCTTCCTCTTTGGAAGGCAAACCACTACTTTTATTCTCTTTTTCTTTGCATTTTCTTTTTCTGATTTTTTTTTTAAATAGAATTTTCTTTTCTTTTTCTTTTGGCTAACATTTCTTTGTCTTTACATTTCATATAGCCACTTTCCTTCAAATTTCACAAATCCTCCCCTTCACACTTAGAACTTTGTTCGTCCCGAACAAATAGAACTGATCAATTGATCAACCAATGCTTTCATATTTCCTAAGGTAGATAGAAATATGGTTTTTTCTTTTGTGTATGAGCTAAATGAAAGAATGGAAAAAAATAGGCTCAAGGGGAAAATCAAGGGAAATGATGTTAGGAAGGCTATTTGGCTATCTAGCTAAAAAGAAGAAAAGATGGCTTTCATCGCATTCATGCATGCAAATGACAATGTAGTCTAAAAAAAAAGCAAAACAAATTCTAGAGCAACAAACATCATGAGCACAATACATACAAGAAAGGAATATAGAATGACAATAGGTTCAAAAACTCACTAGATATGCTCCATCAAACTTAATCCATCACATCAAATTCCATCACCAAATTAGCTAACTAAAATATGCAAGAATTTATTCAACCATGCTAGAAACTTCAAAATGACAATTGCTTCAAGCTCAAAAATTCTATAATTCTTAAAGTGCTATGGAAAATGCAAAAAGGAAAGGTGGAAAGATGAGTAGAATGAGAATAAAGCAAAACAGCAAAACAGAATAGAAAAGAACTAGGAAAAAGGTGGGACAGCGAATCAAGAAAGAATATCGAACCAGAATTCTGCACAGAAGCTCAAGAAGAAGCGTGAATAGAATCTAAAACATGTTGAACTATACCAAAATAGCAAATAGAGAAAGGGAGAATAACATAAAACACAAAACAGACACGTAAAATAGAACCAACAAACAGAATTAAAAACATCAACAGAACAAAACTAAACAACAAGAACAGAAAATTAACATAATCTGAAACATCATCCGAAAGAACAACAAAAACAGAAACATAGTCCGAAAGAACTCCCTTGAAGCTTAATCAAGTCAGGTAAATGGCATCACTCAAAGCCACTTCCTCAACCAAACTCTCATCTCCACTATGAAACTTCTTAAGTCGATGTCCATTGACCTTGAAGGTCCTCCCCGTAGTCACATCTCAGATTTCAACTGCACCATAAGCAAAAATATTAGTGACAACAAAGGGTCCCTCCCATCGGGATCTCAATTTACCTGGCCACAACTTAAGGTGAGAGTTGTATAGAAGCACTTTCTCCCCCACTTGGAATTTCTTCCGAAGGATCAGCTTATCATGAAAGACCTTAGTCTTCTCTTTGTACAGCCGAGAGTTCTCATAGGCCTCTAATCGGAATTCCTTTAACTCTTGAAGTTGTAACTTCCTCTCGACTCCTGCTAGTCCTATGTCCATGTTGCAAGCCCTAACTGCCCAATATGCCCGATGCTTTAACTCCACTGGTAAGTGACACGTCTTTCCAAAGACAAACCTATAAGGCGACATGCCTATAGGTGTCTTGTAGGCGGTCCGATATGCCCATAAAGCATCCTCCAACCTTTTACTCCAATCCTTTCTATCTGGCCTCACAGTTTTCTCCAAAATTCTTTTAACTTCTCGATTAGAGACTTCGGCTTGGTCATTCGTCTAAGGATGGTAAGGGGTGGAAGTCTTGTGAAAAACTCCATACTTGCTCAGCAAGGTCTTCATGTGCCGGTTGCAGAAGTGTGATCCTTGATCACTGATGATCGCTTTGTGTATGCCAAACCTGCAAAAGATATGTGATCTAGCAAACTATACAACAACATGAGAATCATCAGTCTTGATGGGAATAGCCTCCACCACTTGGAAACATAATCCACATCCAACAGAATATAAACAAAACCAAAGGAAACAGGAAATGAACCCATAAAATCAATACCCCAAACATCAAAAAGCTCACAAACAACAAAGGTTGTTGGGGCATCTCATTCCTACGAGTTATATTCCCTAATTTTTGGCATTGCTCACAAGATTTACAAAAAGCATATGCATCATGAAACAAAGTGGACCAATATAGACCAGAATCTAATACTTTCCTAGCTGTTCTCTGAGGACCAAAATGACCTCCACAGGCATAGGAATGACAGAAAGTAAGCACAGAATGAAACTCATGGTTAGGCACACATATCTTAATTATCTGATCACTACAGAATCTCCACAAATAAGGATCATCCCACACATAATATTTAGCCTCACTCTTAAATTTATCAATCTGTGCACGTGTAAGGTGTGCAGGCAAAGCATGAGCAACTAGATAATTAACAATATCAGCAAACCAGGGAAACTCACCATGCAGCCCTAAAAGCTGCTCGTCAGGGAATAAATCCTGAATAGGAAACTGCTCATTAGAATCTCTCTCGATACAGCTCAGGTGGTCAGCAAGCACATTCTCTGCTCCACTCCTATCTTTAATCTCAAAGTTGAACTCTTGGAGAATGAGCATCCATCTGATCAATCTGGGTTTGGCATCTAGTTTCTTCAGGAGGAACTTGAGTGTTGTATGGTCAGAAAAAATCACCACATGAGAACAAAGTAAGTAAGATCTAAATTTATCTAAAGCAAAGACAATTGCTAAAAGCTCTTTTTTCGGTTGTGGTGTAGTTCGCTTGGGCAGAATCAAATGTCCTCGAGGCATAGTAAATCTCATGATGGGCCTTACAAACCCTCTGGGCAAGGAGTACTCCCATTGCGTAGTTGGATGCATCACACATCAACTCAAATGGCAGCGTCTACTCGGGAGGTCGGATGATGGGAGTAGAAGTGAGAGCCTTCTTAAGGTGATCAAATGCATTCTTGCAAGGTTGACTAAAAATGAAATCCACATCCTTTTGTAGCAGGTTGGACATTGGGACGACAATCTTGCTGAAATCACGAATGAAGCGTTGGTAGAATCCTGCATGACCAAGAAATGAACGAACTTCCCGCACGCATGCGGGGTAAGGCACAGAAGAAATAACATGAATCTTAGCAGGATCTACCTCTAAGCCTTTGCTAGAGACTACATGTCCTAGGACTGTACCTTGTTCTACCATAAAATGACATTTTCAAAATTGAGAACAAGATTAGTCTCTAGACACTTATGCAAAACTCTAGATAAGCTATATAGGCAATCATCAAAGGAAGAGCCATATACAGTAAAATCATCCATGAATACCTCCATACAATGCTCTATAAAATCAGAAAATATACTAATCATGCAACGTTGGAAGGTACCTGGGGCATTGCAAAGACCAAATGGCATCCGCCGGTATGCAAAGGTGCCGAAGGGGCAAGTAAAGGTGGTCTTTTCTTGATCCTTTGGTGCAATGTGAATCTGGAAATAACCAATGAATCCATCCAGAAAGCAATAGTGGGACTTTCCTGCCAGCCGCTCCAACATCTGATCAATAAATGGAAGTGGGTAATGATCCTTGCGGGTAGCTTGATTAAGCCATCTGTAATCAATACAGACCCTCCAACTATTCTGAACTCGAGTGGGAATGAGCTCATCATGCTGGTTCTTCACCACTGTCACTCCCGACTTCTTTGGAACAACTTGCACTGGGCTCACCCATTTGCTATTTGAGATTGGGTAAATAATTTCAGCTTGAAGAAGCTTGGTTATCTCTTTCTTGACCACATCTAGAATTAGTGGATTGAGTCTCCTTTGTGGCTGCCTCACTGCCTTAGCATCTTCCTTAAGTAGAATTTTGTGCATGCAGGTAGAAGGACTGATGCCAGGTATATCTGCCAGTGTCCACCTAATTGCCTTCTTGTTCACTCTCAGAATGTGCAACAATCTTGCCTCTTGCTCAGGTTGAAGGTTCTTGGCAATAATAACTGGCAATTGCTCATTCTCCTCTAAAAATGCATAAGTCAAATGCTCAGGGAGGGATTTAAGCTCCAGTTTGGGTGGCTGCTCTATGGAAGGAAGTAAGGTCTTAGCTGCAGCCTCTAGTGCATAAATCTCCCCTCACACTTAGCATCAACTGCCACTGCAAGATCATC
Source organism: Cercis canadensis (assembly GCA_003255065.1). NCBI lineage: Eukaryota > Viridiplantae > Streptophyta > Magnoliopsida > Fabales > Fabaceae > Cercis > Cercis canadensis. The sequence continues at coordinate 131,279 of QAOA01006394.1, read as the reverse complement.
AACTACTCCATCAACTACTTCAATAACCTCTGTGATAGAATCATTGCTCTCTAAAAATTCAGAAATCCCCAAGCAAACATAGCAAATAGAATTACTATCACAATCACAACAAATTAAATCATCCAAGAACAACAACTCAGAGGGTTTAGAGGGAAGACTATCATCAACCTCATCAACTAACTCATCAATAATATCAATGCAATAAACAGAATGGTCTTCCATGGGATATCTCATGGCATCAAGGATATTAAACTGCACTATACTATCACCAAACTCCATTGAAAGAGTTCCAAAATGGACATCTATCTTGGTTCTAGCAGTCTTGAAGAAAGGTCTCCTAAGGATGATTGGATTCTTGTTGTTTGTTGATTCACCCTTCATGTCTAGGATGTAGAAATCAGCAGGGAAAAATAACTCATTAACCCAAACTAGTACATCCTTAATCAGGCCTGCAGGGTATGCATTGCTTCTGTTTGCTAATTGGATCACCACTTCTGTTGGCTGCAAAGGTCCAAATCCAAGTGACTGAAAAAATGACTTGGGCATGACATTGATAGAAGCTCCAAGGTCCAACATAGCATCCTCAAACTTACAGTTTCTAATGACACAAGGTATGGTAAAAGTTTCAGGATCTTGGCACTTCTTAGGCATAAGTTGAATGAGGGCAGAAACATTCTGGCCCATATTGAACCGTTCATTGCCTTTTAACTTCCTCTTGTGAGTGCACAACTCCTTCAGGAACCGTGCATACTTTGGAATCTGCTTGATTGCATCTAACAGTGGAATGTTAATCTCAACTCTCTTAAATGTCTCCAGAAGTTCCCTCTCTTTCTCTGCCTCATCCAACCTTTTGGATTGAAATGCTCTCTGTAGGAAAGGTAGAGGAACAAAATGAGTGTTCTTATGCTGCTATGGCATCTCTGGAGTGCTAGAGTTAGAACTGCTAGGGTCAACAACAAGCTTATCTTGCATATTTGGCTTGCTCTGACCACTGCTGGAATGGTTGGCTGTAAGTGCAGGGGTAGGGTCAGGAATTTCCTTGCCACTCCTAAGGGTGATTGCACTCACATTCTTCCCATTTGGATTAGGAACTGTTTAAGAGGGAAGGTTACCAGAACCTTAAACTTGTAGTTGACTAATGGATGAAGCCAATTGGCCAATTTGAGTTTCCAAATTCTGAATGGTAGCTCTAGTGCTCTGTTGGGATTGGAGGTTATTGGCTGCTAATTGTTTCATAAGCTCTTCTAGGTTAGGTGTAGATTGGTTAGAAGTGGAAGCTTGCTGGTTGGCAGGATGGAAAGGTTGTCTATTTTGAAAGCCTGGTGGTCTATTTTAGTATGACTGGTAAGGTTGAGGATTAGGTTGCTGTTGTGGTTGCATGTTATTGCCATATCTCAAGTTTGGATGGTCTCTCTAGCCAGGGTTATATGTGTTAGAGAAAGGGTCATGTCTTGCTTGGTGAGGCTGGTAGTACTAAGATTGGGAATACTGAGGCTTGTTGGGAAAAATATTGGCTGAAGCTGCTGTTTGGTTAGGGAAGGCAGAGATATCCTCTTGAAGGGTAGGACAAGCATCATTGCAATGGGAAGAACAAGAACATATGCCACAAACTCGGATTGGTTGCACTGGCTACACTAGTGGCATGGCTGGCTGTTGATGTTGCCTCATGGCTAATTGTCTCACCAATGAGGTTAACTCATCAAGTCTATGTTCCATCCTCTGTTGGTCAGTAGGGTGCACATTAACCTCATTGACCCCTCTATTGGCAGAATGCATCCTAGTGCCAAACTGTTGGGAATTGGCAGCCATATTAGAAATCAAATCCCTAGCTGCAGCAGGTGTCTTATCCACCAATGCTCCCCCACTAGCAGAATCAATATTACTCCTCTCCATAGGCATTAGATCCTCATAAAAATATTGAATTAAGAGTTGGTCACTAATCTGATGGTGGGGACAACTTGAGCACAACCTATTGAACCTTTCCTAGTATTCGTGCAAGGTCTATCCTAAAAGCTGCCTTATACCACAAATGTCTTTTCTAATTGTAGTAGTCCTAGAGGCAGGGTAAAACTTCTCCAAAAAGAGTCTCTTCATCTCATTCCAATTTGTCACTAAGCCTTGCGAGAGATAGTAGAGTCAATCCTTTGCAGCATCCGCAAGAGAAAAAGGAAATGCCCTCAATTTAATGTCCTCCTCAGAAACTCCTTGTGGCTTCATTGTTGAACAAACCACATGAAATTCCTTCAAGTGCTTATGGGGATCCTCACTTGCAAGACCATGAAATCTAGGCAACAAATGTATCAATCCGGACTTGAGTTCAAAAGAAGCATCTAACTCAGGGTATTGGATGCCTAAAGGTTGGTATGTCACATCTGGGGCAGCAAGCTCTTTAAGAGTCCTAGGTCTAACATGCATATCATTATGTCAGCTCTATTGGCAGCATCATTAACATTAGGATCTATGTTATGCTCAACCATGTTATCAACAGAATTAATCACAGGATTAGTAATAGGATTAATGACTACTCTTCTCCTAGATTGTCTATTTCGGCTATGAAATGTTTGATCAATCTCACACTCAAAATCACCTAAATCACTGCAAAATGACTTAGTCATAAACCATGCACATCTAGTGGCAAAATGCTAAAACACACTAAAATATAATTACCACACACAGGGTGACAACTATTTTATTCTGTTGGAAAATGACATTTTTCTTGTAGGATGGGGGATCCACTTGAGCAGCAATTTTTCACCATTTTTTAGCATATTCTTTGAGTGTCTCAGTGGCTTTCTTTTCTATATTTTGCAGTTGCATTCTATCTAGAGCCATGTCAAAATTATATTTATATTGTCTCAAAAATGCGTCTACCAAGTCTTTCCAACATCGTACTCGAGCTCGGTCCAAATGTGTATACCATAGTGCGGCTGCCCCAGTTAGGCTATCTTGAAAGAAATGGATTAACAACTTATCATCATGTGCACAAGATGCCATCTTCTGACAGTACATAGTCAAATGACTTTTTGGACATGCGGTTGATTGGTGTTGTCGCTTAACCAATTAAATTAAACTGAATCTCCTAATTATAATGCAATAAAGGGCATAATCCGGGTTTTTGTAAAACAGAATTGTATTTCTAGATTGTAAAAAGAAGAATTGAAATAGGATTAATTAAGTTGATTAAAATGTAACCTAGCTAGACATTCATCCATAAACCGGTTTGATCCATCCTAGATTAATATGAGTGATTAAGTCCTAATGCAGCAATGCTAATTAAGTTTAATCACAACCGAAATCTCTAATTATGACTAATTATTCCTACTAAGTTATCACTTAGAATTCGATTAACCTCATTTAATTACTAATCTTGTAATCACAATGATTAAGCAATATGTGGCTAATCTGAAAACTGAACCTCAATTAGCAATTCTTCAAAGGATTCATGCACAGAATTAAAGATTAATCAATATAAATTCTATTTCACACCTAAATATCCATATAAATCACAAAGATCTTCATGATCCATATAAAATATCCAGACAATCAGAATCCAATGAAAAACGAAATTGCATTAAGCTTAATCAAATTAAGTACATAATCTCAAGAACAAAACTGAATTTAATCAGAAGTCTAACTTGGTTACAAGAGTTCTACTCCTCCATGGTCATGAAATCCAACCCCCAATGAGGGAAGAAAACCATAGTTCAATAAGTTCCAGCAAAATACAAGAGGGAAAACTAAAACTGTCTAGTTTAGAAATTGATTACTCGTCTGCCTCTTTTCTCTAATTAAAACTTCCTAAATTTCATACACACCTAATTTACCCCTAACCTAGTTTAAACCTCTGGACCTTAGCTTCAAATGGGCTCCGGTTTGGGCCTAATTGGGTATGAATTGAGGAAGTTAAGCCCATTTAAGTCCATCTAGGTCTCTGGACTAATCAGCCATTTTCGATAGGCAATAAGACCATCTTCACTTCATAATTTGTTGAACCGGTCCGCATAAAAATTGAAGTCCTGCACCTTAGCTTTCCAATGGGACCAGTTTCAAGTCCATACGACATGTACAACACAAGTTATGGTCTAAACACTGCATGCGGGTCAGGATCCATCGATAGCAACTCTACTATGACTTCCGGGTTAAATTTGACCCACTGAACTTCTAAATTGACCTTGGAGATCTGAATGAAAGTTGTAGATAATCCTCTTAGATTTCCTACAAGGCAAGAATCACAATTTTTAGACTTCCAGAACTAAATATATACCCGAAATACATAATAGTGTCAAAACCCTAATAATGCTGAAAAACACACTTAAGCCCAATTTGAACCTAATTAATGAAATATGACCCAAGCCCAATCAAATAGGCCCAAAATAGGATTAGGAGGTTAAAAATGGGGATTAATTAATATATAAAAATACTGTTCATCAGCGGTTCCATTGTACTTATTGAAGTCTGACACTTTAAATTTAGGAGGGATGATAACATTCGGGACAAGGCAAAGCTCAGTTGCGTCCAAAACGCCATAAGCATTAGTCCCTTCGATGGTTCGCAATCACTCTTCTAAGACTTCAAGTTTTCCCTTGCTCATTAATTCTGCTTTTGGTTCATCTAGGCCAGGGATATCAATTGGATTCATCGGACCTTCGCCAGTAGGTTTTTGAAAGCAAACTTGTGGTGTTGGATATGGGTATGAATACCCAGTTGGTTGCATGTATATGGTGGTAGGGACAGGGGGAGGATGAACATTTGATTGCGCAGGCATCATATCATGGGGATTTACGGTTTGTGCCTGTGATGAATTTTGCCCCTGAATGAGATTAAATCCAAATAGAAAAACATTTGATGACATATTTATGTCATGGGGATTGGCAGTTTGTGAAGGATTTTGTGTTGGATTAGGCATAAAGCCATAAGGATATGTGTTTGGAGGGATTGATGTGTTAGCATCATGAGGGTTATGGAGCGGATTTTGCACAAGAACTGGCCTTAAATCAGTTGGCCCAACTAATGGCAGTATATTAGGATTGAAGACTTGCTGTTGTGCAGGGTCATGAAAAGGAGCAAAACCTGGTGGGTAAGGAGGTTTATCTCGTCCTTGCTCTGGGTTGCTATTTGAAGGATTCCCTTCTTGTTGTTTTCCGCGACCGGAAGGTGTAAGAATGCTCAAGATTTGAGTCAACTTATCTTTCAGCTCATTGATGTCTTTCTGCATTTCTTCTTGGACTTTAATTTGCTCTTATTCATCCATGACCTTCGATTGTGATCGAGTTCTATAACAAGGTCTTAAAAGTAAAAGTGATTTTTCGTTCGCAATGTTGTTATACCTTAATCAATTTAGGTGAACAATGAGTATAAAATGTAAAATATAGTATGCAATGAGTAACTCAAATGTAATGCATTTATGCATAGAAAGGTTTAAACATGACTCAAATGTGCGAGAGATGTTTCCAAAAACATTCATTCCATTCTAAATCAGTAAAGAAACACTACTGGTAAAAGTTTTGTATTACAAAAACAAACTACTCCTAAAGCCATAATCTTTCTCATCTCTTTCAATAAAATTTGCCGATGTACTTGAGGTCTTTCTTGACATCGAGCAAGAACCTTTGCACTTCACTTGGTGGCATTTGTGCTTCAATATCATGTGCTTCATCTGCTCTATCCCGAGCTCTCAGGGACCGTCCTAACTTCTTGAAGAAAATTAGCAGCTTGTTGCTCAGCCAATCGACATTTATCCTCCTAATGCCAGCTTGTGTGATGCCAGTGTTCAAGTTCTCCTTCTAAAACAACTTTTTCTTGTCTCAATACATTAGAAGTTGCACGACTACCCTGCAATTGTGCACTCAAAGTTTGTATGTCCCTTTGCCGAGCTAAGTTAAGGTCTCTAGATTCGCCCAGTTGGTCATCTGTCAGCACAATTCTTTCTTCAAAGGTTAGACATCTCTTTTTCAGCTTTTCTATCTCAGTGTCCTTTTGCTTAGCATTCTTCTCTGATTCGTGTACTGTTCTTTCAATCTTGGCTATTTTATTAGCCCACATTTGCCTTTTGACAGTTATCTTTCTCTTTTCTGATACAAGTAAGGCTTCCCTCTTTTGAAATTGTCGGCATGCCATTTCATATCTTGCTTCAGCTTCCGCTTCGTAATCAATAGGTTCGTCAAACATATGCCTTGGAGGTTGAGGACCTGGTATGCTCGGAGCCACAAAGCCTTTTCCCCTATTTGCTTGCCAAAAAGGATACCCTGGGGTAGTCAAACTGTTGCATGGACCAGGATTCACACGTCGCGCATCTTTCCATGCCTTAATTGTTGTCTTGACCTTTTGAATTGACCCCTCGTCTCCATAAGCCACATCAAGGTCTGAAATCCCATGAGTCATTGGTATGAATTGCACTAAGCCCAATTGTCTTCTAACCATAGCAGGTGCGTAACTAGTTACTCCCCACGGACCAATGAGTGGAACCCATGGCTTGTCTCCACATGTATAAATGACTGAGACATGCGGCATCCACGAGGCTCTCCAGACCACATTGCTCATATGTTGGAAATAGCGAATCCATTCGCTCCTTTTGGGTGTCACAGGTGGCCATTGGGCAATGCAATATTGTTTGAGAGGATTTTTATCTTTACAACAGTAATTCATATATTCAATTTTAGGATATTTAAAGCAATTGAGGTGGGGAAGGTGACTAATCATCCATACAGTCAACAACTGGGCACTTCTACATAATCGACCCTTCTTGTTAATTCTACAATAATTCAAAGATCTGACAGTCTCGGCTAAGATCGACGAGACAGGATTGGCTTTGTGTTTGAGTTGCTCCACTAGCTTAATTACATGGCCTTCAATATGGCCTTTCACCCTAGGGAATATTACTAATCCATAAATGGCAAGTGCGAATAGAGCTAACCCTCGATCACTATCGATTTGTTCTTGTACTATCTTCAATAGATAATCAGTAGGTAAGTTTCGACCTTTCTCTTTCATATACTTTTCCAACTCATTTGCTTGAATACCCATGAGCTTGGAAAGCTTCTTCTTAGGCGCCGTTTTTGGATCATGAAAGTAGGCTTTGCTTTGAGATTCAGTCTCGATGTTAAGCAATTCTCCGTATTCTTCAATAGTTGGGACTATATCAAATTGCTGAAATGTGAAGACACGATAGGCAGGATCCCAAAAACTCAACATGGCCTTCAACATGGGGGTATCAACTGGAACGAACAATAGGTAAGCTATGTGCCCATATTTCATCTCAAAATCTTCTTTTCTCTTCATATTGAACCATATTTGCACCCAAGGCTTCACATCATTTTGCTCAAAGTCAACCTTTCCTACTGGAGGCAAATGATTTTCAATTCCTGGTTGAAGGCAATCCCCTTTTTTAGCTTGGGTTCTTTCTGAATCTTGTATCACCTTACTCTGTGTTTCGTGAGTAACTCCATACTGGCTTTGAACTCCAACATTTTTCATGTTTTTGAACTGATTTATAGATGTAAGCTTTTGGCAACGACTATGCATATTTAAGTCATAAATGCAAAATAACCAAAGAAAGAATTAAATTTAGAGATGGATATGTAAGCAAATAGAACAAATAAATTAAATGTCAAATAAATATGTGCAATTAAAAAGTGGAAGGTAAAAAAAAGTTCCCTAATGTGTCTTATCAAAGGAATTTTCCTAGGTTAAACAAACCTGTCTTAAGGAATGGCTATATATAACATGGCAACTTTATGGATTTTTTAAGTGCATGGAGAGTTTAAGTTCTATGACTCCTATTAAAAGGCTCCCAAATTGTCCATACTATCGCCAACACTTTGACTAGTAAGGCCCCCAATCCTCACCTATGATAGGCTTCAAGCGGAAAGTGTTCAATTTGAGTGAGGGTGTTTCGGGTGCTTGTACGGAGACCGAAGGCCTCTCAAAGCATCACTACTTTGCCCCCTATCTAATCTTACAAGGAAATTAGCCTGAGTAAAAGGCTTGTGTGTGTAAAAGTGTTATTGTGTAGTATGTGAGAGGGAACATACATATCAACTCATTTATAATTCACAAGCACAATTTATACAAAATATGAAACAAATAAAAACAAGAAATAATAAATAAATAGAAAGGACAAAACATAATTCAAATATGACAACAAGAAATTAAATGCAATGGCTTAACCCTTTACTGTCCCCAGCGAAGTCGCCAAGCTGTCGCAACGTCCCTTTCGGGAGCGCGATGCAGAGCACCGAAATCCTCCACGCGAGAAGAAATAAAAATTTAACAATGTGCAATAATATGCAAGAAAAGAATGGAGTCGCCACCAATCGTTTTATTCCATTTTTAAACAAATGAAATGGTGCGATTGGACACCTAAAAGATTTGGTCTACGTTCAGAGCTTGGATTCGGGGGTTGGTTACGTGTAGGGAAGGTATTAGCACCCTACAATGTCCGTTCTTAGAACGGTTACTCATTTAATTACTAGTTATCATTTTTTAAATGAATTAAGTTAGTCCTAACATTATAAAATAGATTAAAATTTCGTTAGGCCCTACCAGCACTTCTGGAAAAACCTAAAGGATGCTTTAAGATTATTAGGTAGAGTTCGTGATTGCCATTACAATCCTCTCTTAATCTATTCTGTCATAAGCAATATTTAGCAATCTTATTAACTAAGTGATATCTAGATACATGAAAGACAATTTTTATATGTTTATGAAATGTTCAAGATTCGTGACAAAGATTTTTATCGGAGGCATTTCTTTAAGTCCACCAGTACACTTGGAAAAACTAAAGTGACACTCCTCACCTCCGGAGTGTCAAAGAATCACTGTCATTATAGCTATTCTTAACTATTCCCTCGTCGGTACTTTTTAACTCACATTAAGGTAATTAAAGCTAAAATATTATATCTAGAAAAACGTTCATTTGGAAATTATGCACCAACAAAGATTTTTATCAAGGATTGACCTCATGCCCCGCTAGTACCTCTGGCCGAACTAGAGACATCCCTTTACCTCCGGAATATCGAAACCTCGTCATTATCATGACTAATTTCAATTATTCCCTCGTCAGTAATCTTTTTCTAGCATAATTAAGAATAATGTTAAGATGTAATGAGATGAATTATAATGTAATAAATTAATACTATCAATGTGGTAATTAAAAAGATAAAAATGATATTGAGAATTTTATTGGCCACACCAGTACCTCTGGCATAACCAAGAAATTTATCTCTCACCTTAGGAACATTAGAAAAAAATTGTCAACACAATTTTTTCTAACTTAATCCGTCGTCGGGTTTTAATTTTTATGAAAGGAAATAAAGTACGTAAAATATCTAAGATGAACTGATAACATAAAAAAATAATGGGTAAGAACAATTATAAGGAAAGAAAAAAGTTAAATTAGCTCGAAAGAAAAGCAAGTATCCTAAATAAATTAAATCCAAATTGAATAATAAAAATTCAGCAAATATCATATGAGTAAAGGCACAAGCACTAACCTTATAACTAGAGTCATAAATTTACCATAATTAAATCAAATGCAACCTAATAAAAGTGATCAGTAATCTAACAAAATAATGTGAACTCAAAAAAAATAACAAAAAAATGGGCCTAGACATAACACCCCAAAATTACAAGTAAAGCTAAGTAAAAAGAATAGACTAACCTAAATAGATTCAACCCAAACAAAGATAAATGGACTAAAAAAATGAAATGGGCCAATAGAAAAGAAACATCATAAAAAGAAATAAGTCCAGCCAGCAAATACATAAGCCCAAATAATAAGCAAAGCCCAAAACGAAAATAAACCAGCCCAACACTAGCACTAAACCAATAACCATGCTCGGCTCAGTCCAAAAAGAGCTGAAATATTTAACTAATGGCCCACTTCATTTTTGCCCCAAATGGGGCTGAAATAATGTTACTTGAATGACCCAATTCAGCCTTGGCCCAAAGCAAACAAACATAAAGAAAATGGAAACAAATGGACACCTAAATTCTAGCCAAAACCTTCGGCCCAGAGCAAAGGAAAATAAAGCCACAAAAACGTAACAACAATAAGGCCTAATAAACATAAATACTATGAGTAAAGGCACAAGCACTAACCTTATAACTAGAGTCATAAATTTACCATAATTAAATCAAATGCAACCTAATAAAAGTGATCAGTAATCTAACAAAATAATGTGAACTCAAAAAAAATAACAAAAAAATGGGCCTAGACATAACACCCCAAAATTACAAGTAAAGCTAAGTAAAAAGAATAGACTAACCCAAATAGATTCAACCCAAACAAAGATAAATGGACTAAAAAAATGAAATGGGCCAATAGAAAAGAAACACTCATAAAAAGAAATAAGTCCAGCCAGCAAATACATAAGCCCAAATAATAAGCAAAGCCCAAAACGAAAATAAACCAGCCCAACACTAGCACTAAACCAATAACCATGCTCGGCCCAGTCCAAAAAAAGCTAAAATATTTAACTAGTGGCCCACTTCGTTTTTGGCCCAAATGGGGCTGAAATAATGTTACTTGAATGACCCAATTCAGCCTTGGCCCAAAGCAAACAAACATAAAGAAAATGGAAACAAATGGATACCTAAATCTAACCAAAACCTTCGCCCAGAGCAAAGGAAAATAAAGCAACAAAAACATAACAGCAATAAGGCCTAATAAACATAAATACACCAAATAGAATTAGTAAATCACTTTAAAAATAGAAGAAATCAAAATATCAACATAAGAGCTATGCAGGAAGAAACAAAGAGGAGATGCGGAGAACAAAGGGAAAAGATGCAGGTCTACCATCATCACCCCCCCTCTTGATCCAAACGAAAAGCACAGGTTTTCTCTCTATTTCTCCATTATTGATGGCTAAGGTAAGGGTTCTTCTCTCAATTTCTCAAGAAATTTCTCTCTTTCTTTCTATCGAACTCTATTTCTCTCTAGAAAAAAATCTTTCTCTTTCTAAAAATCTTCACTTTAATGCGGTTTGCCTTTTGTCTGAATCAAATTTTATTATGCTTAATTCTTGATTCCATGCATGCACCTAAAGACTTTAATTTCTAGGTTTTACTTTCTTTAACAAATTGGGGATTTTGGGGATGCTCGGTAATTTGGTAAACTCTGTTTTCTTTGTATATATATATATATATATATATA
>QAOA01006394.1:20165-120044 GCA_003255065.1 Cercis canadensis | reverse complement strand
TTTTAATCAAGACCAAATGGTAAGAAAATGTTTAAAAGTAGTACTAATATGTAAATATATTATTCATTTCTCTTTAAATTATTTTTCTATAATATACATATAATTTTCTTAGATATTTTGGAAGAAAGGAGGTGAGAAGCTTTCAAAGCTCAATCTTGTCTATTTAGAACAATCTCCACCATCCATTAAGAACATTTAGAATAATCTCCACAATTCATTAAAGACATTTGGAATAATCTCCACCATCCATTAAAGAATATAGTTAATACAAATAGGTGAGATTGACAAACTAACTAAGAAGCTAGTCTCTCCAGAATTTCATAAAGGAATAAGCTCTATAATCATATTGACAGTTCCTCAACTATCCACGGGCTAGGGCTAGTTAGAGGGCTGTCCAGAATGGGAGTGTTGGTAATACAAAAATTGATCCAATCACTATATATTATAAGTGTTCTGCTCAATAGTATGGCAATGGTTTGCCAATAAATGTTATTAAGACTGACTATATCATTTGGCATAAATCTCTAACCAGCAAAGTAGCAACTCTTAACCAGTGAAAAGAGAGGTTTGGGTCCAATAAATTGCATGGGATTCATATGGTGATGAACACTAACCATATTGTCAGTTTCAGCTGTTGACATCTACCTTGCATCATAAAAGAATTGAGTTTAATGTAACAAAAATACTAGATTTTATTGCTTTTTGGAGCAAGAATATGGTGTGTCCATTATGTTTCTCTGCCATTTGATTTATCATAGATACATCATTTGGGTTTCTGTTTGTAGAACACACATATTCAGAACCTAAGAAGTGGATGCGTGGTAAAAGGCGTGTGACAATACAATTTGGTTGCTGTTACAATTATGCGCAAGTATAATGTAATTTGCATTAACCCTTTTTTACCTTAAATTCCTGGAATGTATTTGATTTTTTTTAATTCATTACATTATGTAAAATCTTACAGGACAAACATGACAACCCTCATGGTATAATGCGAGATGAAGAGCTTGATCCGCTACCATATTTGTTGAAGCAAATAATAAAGAGGATGGTTAGGTGGAATATACTACCTTCAACATGCATCCCTAATAGTTGCATTGTGAACATATAGAAGCGTGTCTCATATTCTCATATTAGAATAACTATGATCTAAATTCTAAACTAAACCTAATCCATTGTATTTTTTTTCCCAAGTTGGGAACAAAGGTGCTTTGGTAATAGAAATTAAGAAACCTCTGATTTTATGAGTGGGGATTGCCTTGGGGCAGTGAATTTAATTAAAAAAAATCTAGTATAGCAAATTAGCAATAGCATAGAAATTTGGGATTCAATAGTTACAGTAATCACACATATATAGTCACCCACAATAATGAGGAAGTTTATAACTATTACAATTCAATGCATGTTTGCGCCTAGTGTTAGATCCAATTCATAAATATGGTGAAGAGATAAGGTAAAGATTGAACTAAGTATGAATCTAGAGAATTAATTCGCAAGGTCAAAAATCAATGGGTGGGCACCATAAGAATATATTAAGGACTAGATAAAAATTAATGATGCTAAGAGAAAACTATATAAGGTCTAAAGGAATCCTATGTTGAAAAGAGATATAAAAGAATTACTAAAAAGAAATGATAATTATCTAGGTCTATGTAGCTAGCTCAAGTTGATGCCAGGTTTCAAGTTTGTTACATAATATAATTATTTTGCAAAAATGATTAATGATCCTTATATCTATATCTTTCCCATTTTTTCTTGTTGTTAATAAAAAAAAATCTACTAGCTTGACTACATTTTTAGACTGTGATTTGGTTGGCAAGATCACATTTAAGTTTGTTCCAATCCAAGCTTGAATTTAAATTTTAAGACCCAATTAAAATCGGTTTTTTTAAGGCTTAATCTGATTTTTAATTTAATTTATTTATTATTTAAAAATAAGTTTTAATTCAAAAAATAATAAAAGTATACAAACCAAACTGACCCAATTATTAAACAGAATTAATAAGGCCAAAATCAAACCTTATATTTTAGATCCAATTAAAACCGAACCTCTTTGTATTGTTGTGATTGCCATGGTTCTATGGGTTTGCGATTGATGGTTCTAGGGTTGTGACTGCAAGGTGTTGTAGTGTTGCCTACTGCCGAGTTGAGGATTCTGTGGCAACAAAAAAAAAATATAAAGATATTTCGATGGAGATTGAGGATCCAAATTCCGGAGAGACTAAGATGACGGAGAGCGGCACCAAGAGAAGAGATATGTTTGAATCAAATGTCAAGAGAGGGAAAAAATTGGCGAGGTTGGAGATAGGTAAAGATGGAAAAGTTTTTTTTTTCTAGAGATAGCTGGGGATCTCGTGGGCATCGATCTAAATAGTGTTGGCCCTTGCAATTTGCAGTGCGAATTATTAATATATAGGAGACAAGCCCTTCCACCGCCCTCCTGTTACTATCTGGGAGGCCTTCCACCGCCACCCCCAGCGCCCATCTGTTACCATCTGGAACTCTTGAAAGAAGGATTTCTCCTGGGTTTGCGTCACATCAAATTGGGCGATAAGGTGTATTTGCTGGGTGGCCTAGAGTTTAAGAAAGGCAAGATCGTCACAAATGAAGATTTAATATCTATATATGCTTTAAAAGAAAAATCCGATGGCTGCTCAAACTCTGTCTACGAGTTTGACCTCAGTCAAGTTAACGACCCCAAGAATGTCTTAAGGTCTCATGGCAGCCTCAATGATGGGAAATTTGCATTGTTGGCCAATCTTAATGGTAACTTTTAACTTCTTCATTGCTCGCCCAATTTATTTAGAGTTAAATATATTTTTCGTTCCTAAATTATTTTTCGAATGTCACTATAGTCCTTAATTTATTTTTATGTTACTTTAATCATCAAATAATCACTCTGTCTGCCAAATCAATCTTTAAGTGATTATTTTTTGTGCTACGGAAGACTGATTTGGTGGACAATGTGATTATTTGAGGATTAAAGTGACACAAAAATTAAATTAAAAACTAAAGTAACATTTAAGAAATAATTCAAAGATGAAAAAAATATTTTACTCATTAATTTATTTCATATATACAAGAAGAGAGGGAAGAGAAAGTTAGAGAGAGAAGGGAAGAAGAGAAAAGATGATGAGGCCACCAACTTCTTTTATTACCACAGAGACAAGTTGTTTGTTATGTCAGTACTAAACTGATGGAGTTATAATTAAAGGTAACCGCAGGGACCTAATTAAAAAAATTTCAAACTATAAGAACCTCAAAAGAAAAAAAAAATTATAAGAACTTGATTCAAAATTCATCCAAATTATAGGGATATGCAGTACATTTTAACCAAAAAATAAATAAAGCATCAACTTTGAATCACTTTAAAAAAAAATTAAACTATTTATGAATGATAACGTATTTGAAATTAATTACAGCTCTGATAAATCATATCATATACATAACTTTGCATACGAAGGAATATACCAAACAAACTAACCGCAAACAAATATAGCATATATTGTAGACTTTCATGAGTGTCTACGAACTTTTTGTCCAATATTGCACTCCTTGAAGAATTGACCTCTATCACAACAATAGTTGTAAAACTCATATTTCTTTTTAACATTCTCAAATTCTCTTGTCTGATTAGGGGTCAATTGCCAATAATTCCTTCTATTCCACCAGAAAATCTGGGAATAACATTTGCCTCCAAATTCACAGCCATTAATGTGAAACCCTCGATAATGTACTTGAAAGGGAGCTTTAGAAAACTCTACTTTCCTTCCCCCTGATGCCCATGTTTCTCCATTCCATATGCTTCCTTCTAAAAACATTGGCATGGTTGGGTATCTTGCACCAAGTCTTGTGTTGTTCTTGTACACCCTTATGGGGATTTTGTCCACAAAGAACCTAATGTTCAATTTTAAAGGAAAAACAAAATATTAGTTACGTGTTAATTATTGATGCATACAAGAGATATATATTAATTAATAATGAAAGTTGAATCTTTGTTCCTTTTACTTATTTAAAAAAAAAAAAAAGTGATAGGTGATTGAGCTTACACTATTTGGTGATGGTTCCATAGAATTCCATATTTGTGGAATTGTTTTGTAGGATCAAACCAAAGTTTAAGCCTTTGTTCTCTACCTCCATTGTCATTTGCCAATAGATTTGTTTGTAAGGAAAATGGTGGTCCATCTGTACCCAAAAACTCAAAGTCTATCTCACCATGATTTCCAGGATGGTTATCTGCATTTGAGGTTAACTGCCATCAAACACAGTCAAAAATACAAATTAGGGTTTTATTCATAGGTTTTGATCCTTTTGTCAGTTATCTTCATTAATGTTTAAATTAAATTAGTCACTTTAATCTTTAAAACTTTCACTTTCATTCATTTTCAGAGCTTTTTTATTAGCCATTGCTGATGTACTTTCAATTACAGTTATTTAATGAAATTTTAGTTTTCACCTAAAAAAAAAAAATAAAGTTTCGAGATCACAAAATTGAGAAAATGAATTAAAATTTAGGGATTAGAATATGTAGTTTACCTACAAATGAAGAACTATCTACAAAACCAAACAAAAGTATCCTGAGAGAATTAATGTTTAAATCTGAGTCCTCCATATTCTTCATAAATCCCTTATGAATAGCATAAGAGATCCCAATTGATATTAAATTATATGGGACTAGCTAATTGATTAATTTTCTGATATACTTCTTTCAATATACAAATGAAATTAACTAATAGAGTTGGCCAAAAATAGTGACATAATTGACCTCATTGATACAAATTATAATTATCTCTCTCTCTCTCTCTCTCTCTCTCTCTCTCTCTCTCTCTCTCTCTCTCCCCCCCNCCCCCCCCCCCCCCCTCTCTCCTCTCACCCCAAAAGGCGTTTCTATAGTGATGAATATTTGGAATTACTTACATAAAATGCAATAACAAGTCCTGGAGATTGTTGCTGTGGTAACTTTATGTCCATTTCAAAGAACCCCGAAGAATATCCCTTCTTCGACATAAATCCCGCACCTGCGTGCATGCATACATGCACACAAACATCAATTTCCATGAACATAACTATGTGTGTGTGAAACCTCAAGTTCTCAGGAGAAGTGTTAAGAATATTTTAACTATAACCAAAATATATATGGTTATATTATTACTCGTTATTTGGCTCATATATTTCACTTAATTTTAGTATAAGTAATAGGGTTTTTTTTTTTTTTCAGTAGATAAATAGTAACTACGTTTATAATTGAGAAAATTCAAACTGAAAAAACGAGAGTCAGCGTTTTGCCTCAAAGTATGCTATATTGAGCTAGAGCTCTTCCTCCTTTAATAGTTGTTAATGATTATACAGGTATCTTTTCATTCCTCGTGTGTGTGTGTATAGTGAGAGAGAGTTCGTCAACATGTTCCTCGTGTTTGTAGAATTCATTAGTTTGAGAGAGAGTTCTGTATAATTAAACACGTGCACATCTATATATTAATTTCTCATGTGTATTTAGACTGTGAGAAAGAGAGAGAAAGAACCTGATGTTTTGTCCAACGAGAGCTGAACTTCTCTTCCATGGTCTAGCTTAGAGACATGATCCTTTCCATATCTAACAACGTAGTTTCTATCAAAACTAATCTCAGCAGCCTCACCTATATATGCTGGAAAACATCAAGAACAAACGAGATAAATAAACTAATTTTTGAAAGTACTAATAGTGCTTTTCATATAAGAGCTAGAGAAGGTGTTGAGAATGATGACGAGGAAAGAAATACCAAAAGCAATAAGAGATAAAATCAGCAAGCAAGCCATTTGCAATGAAGCTTTTCCCATTCTGCTCTATTATAAGCAGTTTTAGCGAGGATTTTTTATTCTTATGGAATAGGAAGCCATGTTTTAGACAGTATATATATATAGCAAAAGGTATCACTGATTTTGATAATGGAAATCTTTTCCATGCATAGAGCCATAATAAATATTGGATTATGAAATGAAAAGAAATCAAAAGAATATCTATCGGCCATGAAAAGAACGAATTGTATATGCTAAAATGAGATGGGGAAATTTCTCATTTCCTTTTATTTAATTCTTGAATGACTAGTTGCTATAACTTTTATAGAGAGCTAGCTATGACATTTACCTAGAATGGCAGTGAAATCAACATCATATATAATCCCATCTAGAAAAAGAAAACTATATATAATGAAATTTTTTCGCATTTAGGAGTGCCATGAAAGTTTGGGGTATTATTAATATCTATATCAATAATAATATATTTTAAAAGTTAAGTTTGTGATCGATCTCATATTTAATACCAAAAGTATATTACTTTTAAATGGATTGGTTTATTCTCATTTAAGTTTCCAAAAAAAAAAAGGACATCATAAATCATTTTTATGATAATCTTTATATTAAACTAGGAAACTTCAATAAAACAATTTTTTCTTTAAACCACTAACAATGTGCTACTCAAATTGTTAGTGTTACATTGTAGTCGAATTTGAGCTACTCCATTTAACAAAGAAGAGCAAATATAAAATCAATGGAGACAAGATTTCTCAACACCTACATCAAATGAAAGATGAAACAATCGCATTGGCTGTTACGCTATATCATTGGGCGTAACAGCTGCAAGCTCTTCTTCCTAATTATTGAGCATAAAATGACTGCCGTTCCTCTCTCTCTCTCTCTTTCTCTCAACCACTCCTTATCTAACTCTCCCATTCGTCTCTCTCTTTCCCTCTTTCCCTCTTTCTCACGCCCTATCGTTTGGTGAGTTTAGATGCCTATTCCTATGTGTGAGGAGTGTTATTTCTGGGCAGATAGTGTAGAAGCAATTCCAACAATTTGGAAGCGTTGAGATGAACCATTTTTTTTTCTTGACATTAGAAAATGGATTCTTGTGGTTGGTTTTATTGACATGATCTACTTAAGCTCGGATCACCATGGCATAGCAATGTGCATGCTAACACTAATTCATGGGATTCATGAAGAGAATATTCAACACTCACAACTAATTTGTCCTATAAGAACAATAAAAAAAAANTTTGACCTAAAAAAAAAAAAAAAAAAAAAAAAAAACAGTGCATTCATGAGGTCTCACGAGATATCATAAAGTTGGCCATGCAGCAAGCATTAACCCTAACTCCTTCATAGACTCTGAGGAGCATCGTAATTTTGCTGAAACCTTGACATACTGAATTGAGTATGGTGCTACTGCTACACAGTTAAAGAATCAACGTGTGATGCTAGGGCAAGCGTCGTTTCCTGAATGTCTCTTTTCATATCTAGAGTTTTTCCTGAGACATTGTGGAGTGTTACCTGATCAAGTCCCAGTTCAAGCGTGACTCAATAACCCTAGTCCACTCCTGCTTGGCCATCCTCACTCTAGTAAGCATATCAAATTTATATTCAACTAGAAACATTGTACTTTTGTGGCAGCCTAGGTTTGTTTGAAAGCTCTCAATTTATCTGCTCGAGAGTTGGCTGAGTGTCTTGATCAACCTATAAACGAATGAATGAACAAAATGGCACCTAGTAAGTCTTGGTTTGATTTAGTTTTTGAAAAAAAAAAAAATCTTAGGGAGATTTAGTACTCGACATAAATTGTATAGAATAATTTAATCACATGCTCGTTATAGAGATGTACCTCTCTTTTTCTATGTTATCTTTAAAACATTTTGAGAAATTAATGTCCTCTATGCAATTTTGTGTTCTCTTTTTTTATAAGAGCAATTTTATGTTAAAAGTTGGACTTCTCCGGAGACCATTGCTAATGCCATTTCAGATTGGAAAGAGTTTTGGCATGCCTTGGATATCGAGGGACATAGCCTATAATAGGTTTTGTTTTTGTATGTTCTTCTATTTCTCTTGATGCAAATTAAGCACCTTTTATTTATTTTTTCTTGCTCATGTTGCCACTCTAGGATTGTGCTGTGGTTTTATCTTTTAATGATAACTATCTATTTTTGACAAAAGAAAAAAAAAAAAACAATTTTTTGTTCTTATAATTATATTTTAGGTGTGATTTTGTTTGAGTTTGATAAAAAACAATATTTTTTGGGAGCTATTCGTGTACATAGTTATGTTATTTTATGATAATAAATGCTATATAGGTAACATTATTATTTTGAGAGATGAATGTAATCAAGCCTCGGATGTCCCATAATTGAAATTTCGCATATAATCACATCTGATATATGGATGTAATCAAAAGTTTAGTATACTCTTACTCTGCTCAATCTTTTTTGTATTTTCCTGCTACTGCTAGCAAGCTGGCCCTTAATATGTTATTTCTAATTGTTTAATTTTAATTTTTTATGGAGTCAATATATATGTTCAATCAAAATTTGTATAATTATGGAACTACTCCAACAAATAGTGGAAACCATACAATGGAAGAATTTCTCAACTTGTGTTTGCAAACAATGATGAATACTTTAGCTACCATTTAGTTTCCTCAACCTTTTTAAAATGGATTATCTTATTTACATTATTTTTAATATTCATTTTTCTGCAGGGGACCCTCTATGCTGAATTCTTTTGTTTAGAAGGGAAAGAGCAAGCTCTGAATTAAATTACTTGTTGCAACTATAAGAAGAATCACGTCTTTCTCCATTGAGAACTGTTGCAGGAATATGTAATGTCAAATTGAATGGAGTTGTTTACTTGGCCATAATCATAGTACCTTTACTTTTGTTAGAAATAACTTGTAGTGGACGTTGTGACATACTTATAGTATATCTATCCATATGTCTGCTGATCCTCTCTCAATAGAAAAACTGCAGGGCTTGCTGCATAATATACAATGTTATTATTATTTAGTGATATTACAATTTGACACAACCATTCGTAGGTAGCACAAAGCAATATGAATATTAAAACATTTAAATAGAGTTTAACTCAGTCAAAATTACATCCAAGTCAACTTTTTTAAAAAGCATAACTTTAAAATCTCAAAATCTTGCCATGCTTGCTAAACAGGGTTGGCGAATTCTTCAATATCCGGAATCATTACTAGCTCGTATTTTAAAAGCATGTTATTTCCCGGGGTCAAGCCTCTTGGATGTGCCATTAGGCAATAACCCATCTTATACGTGGCGGAGTGTTAGAGCTGGCTTTTCTGTGCTTAAACAAGGACTGTTGTTTCGTATAGGGAATGGTGAGACGGTGGTGATGGGCAGTGATCCTTGGATCCTAAGAGATGGAGACTGTTGTGTGCAATCTTCGTTGCCAGAAGAGTTTTCAGTGCTCCCAGTTAGTGTGCTGTTTCAACAGGATACCAGGGCATGGGATGTGAACTTTGTGTACTCAGTTTTTAATGCAGAGGAAGCTAGACTAGTCTGTGGTATACCACTGAGTGACAGGAACTTTTGTGACTTTGTCTATTGGAAGTTCACAAGGGACGGAGTCTTCTTGGTAAAATCTGCATATGACTTGTTAGTTCAAGAAAAGTGCCATACGTCCAATAGTCACATGCATGCGGTATGGAGTAAGGTGTGGAAATTAAATTTGCCAAATAAATACCGGCATTTTCTGTGGCGTTGTTGCAAAAATATTTTACCCACCACACATGCTTTGACAAACCGGGGTCTTGATATACCCAATCACTGTGGTCTTTGTTCAGAGCAACAAGAAACATTGTTACATGCCCTCTTTCTTTGCCCTGAAGTGCGTGAGGTGTGGGAGTCCTTGGAGGTGGATTTTGGGATGAATGCTATAGGAATGGAAGGCTTTATTGACTGGTTTATGAGAGAGGTATAGAGCTGGGATGAACGCCAACTGGTACTGATGGTGCTGGGTAGTTACTCCTTATGGCAACGTCGTAATGCAATTAGAGTGGGCAAATCTGTTTTGCCTATTCATCTAGTTTGACATAGCATTTGTTCACTCTGGGAGGAAATAAAGGGAGGAGAGGTGGTGCAACCCGTGGGTCCGCAAAGGCATGCATCACGTGGGGTGCCTTTAGCTGCTCCATCTACTGTTGATGCTGATGCTGGTGCTGCTGTGCTGAAAATTAGTGTTGATGCTGCCTTGTTACCTTCGGGCATGGGTGGACTGGGGGGCGTTATAAGGAATGGCGAGGGTAGGTTTGTTGCTGCATGGTGCTGCCCTATTCCATATGCTCCACCTATTGAGGAGTTGGAGGCAATGGCCTATAGAGAGGGACTGAAATTAGCTTTGGCTTGGGGTATGTCCATGGCTTGCATGGAAAGTGACGCTAAGGGAGTGGTGATGGCTCTTCATAGTGGGAATAAATTCCTCTCTCCATTGGGGTTTCTTTTGGAGGATATTCATGCTCTAGAAAGAGAGTTTTTACGTATTTCCTTTTGCTGGGTTCCTAGACAAGATAATTTTGTTGCTGATAGGCTAGCAAAGCATGGAGTTTCTGCTCCTCAACTTTTGGTTTGGCATGATATGCCTCCTAGTTTTCTTTCAGATGTATTTTCATCAGATTTTTAATGGAAATGTCCTTTTCAGATAAAAAAAAAAAAAGATCTCAAAATCAAGTGTCATGTAATGTGTATGTTAAATTTTTGTCCATTATTTTAAAATGTACTTTGTTGTTTACTTTAATTAACCTTACGTACGTTTAGTTGATTTTACACTTATCTCTCCTTAATTTTGAAAACATACATCTACCTTCTTTGTATTTTAAAAACATGCGACACAAATTGATTTTACATTTACCTCGCCTTAATTTTGAAAACATACATCTACCTTCCTTATATTTAAAAAACATGTGACACAAATCCAACTCATAACAAAATCCCTAACTAAGGCGTTAGTTCATTGTCAAATGATGAATGAAACCCTCAAAATTTCTTAAGAGTGTGTTTGGATAGAGCATTTATAGAGTGTATTTGAAATACGAATTTTGAATTATTCTATTTATGTAATTTTTTAAGGTATTTTAAAATTTTAGTGTATTTTTATAATGACTTTTAAAATCTTAATATAGTGTATTTCAAATTCACTCAAAATAGAGTGCATTTCAAATTCATTTTTTTCTCCCGATACTCCTCCCCTGCCCTCCAGCCTTCAAAACTCCTATGCGGTAATGGTGTGAATGTGTAGGTGAGCTATGGTTCATGGCCGACACGAGCACCTCCTTCGCTCCCAACGTGATCCGATTCCGATCCACTATCCTTGAAATCCAGAGAAACAATCACTCTTGGGCTTCCTTTTCGGTTCGGATCTCTGCCAAGAGTAATGGAGTCTCCACCACCTGCGACGACCATGCCGAGGGACCCTACTGCATTTACGATGGCCCCATTGACACCGCCAACAAAGAGACCCTAGAATCTCTTTATCGCCAAGTAATTCTCAACTCTTCTCTCTCTTCCCTCATTTTTTTTTACTGATTTTTCTTATATTAAAGCATTTCAGAAAATGATGCAGAGTGGTGATGAAGGAATTTGCTAAGAAGCTAGAGAAACTAGCAGAGGAACTTCTAGACTTGTTATGTGAGAATCTTGGGCTAGAGACAAGGTACCTCAAGGAGGCTTTCTATGGATCAAAGGGACCAAATTTTGGTACCAAAGTTGCTAACTACCCTCCATGCCCAAACCCAGAGCTTGTCAAGGGTCTTCACACCCATACTAATGTCGATGGGATCATCCTTCTCTTCCAAGATGATAAGGTCAGTGGTCTGTAGATACTCAAAGATGGGCAATGGGTGGATGCACCATTCCGTTGTCATCAACCTTGGTGACCAGCTTGAGGTAAATCCATTGACTAAAATGCCTAATAGACAATTTCTCAAACAAGTTATATGCATGATTATAATTCTCATTATACACTTCGAAAAAACAGGAGATTACCAATGGGAAGTACAAGAGTGTGGAGCACAGGGTGATTGCACAAACTGATGGGACCAGAATGTCCATAGCATCATTCTACAATCCAGGCAGTGATGCAGTAATCTACCCAGCACCAGCATTGGTGGAGAAAGAGGCAGAGGAAAAGAACCAAGTTCTATTTACCACACTATATTTTTTTTTCTTATATTTTTCTTTTACTGATTAAAGAATGTGATTTGAAGGGGTCTTATAATGTCTATCAATAGTTTTGAATATTATTGTTAAATTACTCTTTTTATAATAGAGTGTATCCAAACAAAGTATTTCATAAATACATATATTTGAAATACTGCATTTCAATTACATGTATTTGAAATACACAATAATTTGTCAAATACTCCATCCAAACACAACCTAAGATAAAACTTCAAATTCTCTTTCTAACTTGTGTTTCTCTCTCGTATTTTCTTTCTTCTTCTTCTTCAACCTTGTGCCAATCGCTCTCATACACAACAAAAACAAATTTCACCAAATGTACCACACATAGAGATCGAGCAGGGATAGCTATATCTTCTTCCTTCTCACTTTATTATCAGTTTCCTAGCATCTTCCTCTTTAAATTTTGCTTCCTCTCAAAGCTGATGGGAACAAGATTATCACCTTACGAATGGACTTTTGGGCACTCAAGGAAATAACAGCATCTTTAACCTTTGTATTAAGAAGGAAAAAAAGTGAAAATGTGGACAGGTTGACATGTAACATATAGTAAACATTTCATTACGAGTAAAACATATATAAATAAATATACATTCATCTAACACCTAAGCAATGCCTTTCTTTTTATTTTTTTTATTTTTTTTTAACTATGTTGTATGAAAAATAGAAAATTTAATAACTTATTGTATTCGATCACAACTTACTGGCATAAAATTCGAGCTTCTTTTCAAATTTGTGGTGGGATTTTGATCCTGGTCTGCATTCATAAGAAATAGCAACAATTGAAAGCTGAATTCAAACTCATATCATAATTAAAACTTCAATTAAAGGAAGTAAAACATAGTAGCTATGGAAGTTACTTACCTTGTACTTGTCTTGCCCATCACTGAAAATACTAACCCTCTAGCCAAACAAGGTTTAATAGTAGCTTCAATTGGGTTGCAGAAGGGGGATACTTACAGAGAAGAACAAAACGTGACAGTGGTTCCAAGAGAAAGCAAATGAAACCAAAATTTGCAAAAACCCATACCTGCTAGGCGTGTCAGAAGCGATGAATGGAGATGGAGAAGTCATGGACGGGTCTAGGAACGTAGATGGAAGAAATTGGTAGGAGATATAGAGCCCAAAGAGAGTCGATGGTCTCAAAACGTGGATGGAAGAAATTTTAGGGAGATACAGAGTGAGGGAGCGTTGAAGGTGGGAGACGAAGATATAATTGTCACATAAATTTGCAAAAGAGTTTGCCGATCATCCTCAAAATAGCTGTTGCATATGACTTTTCTACGAAGCTTAAAAAAATAACTTCATAAAATAAGTTAAAAATAGCTTTTAAGGGGTTAATAAGCTACTTATATAAGCTAATCCAAACACTATTTTTTTTTTTTTTTTTACATAAAAGCACTTATATTAGTAGATAAGCTCTAATAAGCTTGTAAGTTATGCTATCCAAACGGGGCCTTTATCTCACTTCATGGATTTAAGATAAAGGTAATTTCATCACTTTATTTTTTTCCCCAATGCATCTATGAAAACTAGGAAAATGAAAAAAATAACATCTAAAGACAATATTCCTAACGGCTATAGGTTTTAAAGATAGAGGAGAGATAAATATTAAATTAACTAAACGCAAGAAAGGTTGAAGTAATTTATTCTTAAATATATTACTTTCTTCTTGCTACAATAACAGAAGAAAACAAGCTATTTGAGGTAAGTTCTAGACTTATCTTAAAGGATAAATACTTTTTCTATTGATAAAAAATAGTTTTTTTTTTTATTTTTTATGTGAGATTAAAAAAAAAACAGTTTTGGTAGTGAGGCATAACTACAATTAAGTATATTATGAAGCAAGCACAAGAATTTGGAAGAAAAATAAAAGGATAAATTAAACTTATTCCCTTAAGGTTTGTCGAAATGACACTCTGTCCTATTCTTGACCTAAAATTGTTAGATATAAAATTATTATTGGGCCTTCAACCCAAAATTGTAAGTTGTTAAGGTGAAATAATGATTTTATATCCAACTTGCCCTTGTATGCGAGAGTCCAAAGTGAACAAAACATATGCCCACTTAGATATTGTGTTAAAATTTCAATGTAATTGAGAAAGTAGAGGCAGAAAGATTCGATACTCTAAGGGGCTGTTTGCTTTTGGAAATGTTTCCTTGTTTTCATTTTCAGTTTTTATTTCTTGAAATACATTTTCATTTTCAGTTTCTAAATTTTAGGAAACATGTTTGGTCAAAGATGCTCTGATATTATGTTAAAAACCAATCAAACTCAAAAAATTTAAGCTGTTAGGAGAATGCCTAATAATAATTTTATATCTAACAAAAATTATAGTCTACCTCATTTGACTCTTAAGACTAGTAGCATCTTAAGAGATGTTTATAGAATATTTTATTTGACTCTGCTTTAACCATAGGTTGATGAGTAGAAATATTTTTATTTTTGTATTAAACAAAATATTTTTTTGTATTAAATATTATTTGTTCGCTATTTATTACCTTATCAAAATTATATTTTTATGAAACATCAGGAAAACTATACTGCACCTCGGATAGTACTTGCAGCCTCTGGTGTTGAACACAAGGATTTGTTATCTATTGCAAAACATTTTTTGTCTGATCTACCAGGTGTCCCTCGCCCAGCAAAAGCCAAAATCAGTATACACTGGTGGTGATTATCGTTGTCAAACTAAATCAAGGGTATATCTTACAAAATTACATTTTAAGTTTTTCGCTTCCATCCATCTGTTTAAAATTTTCACTCTTAACTTCTCTTAAATGTCTAGAGAACCCATTTTACTCTTGCATTTGAACTTCCTGGTGGCTGCCATAACTTGAAGGATGCAATGGTTGTGACTGTTCTTCAAGTCTTGATAATGATTTCTTTTCATTTGCTTTTTGTGCTGAGGAGTTAGTTTCCTTCATTTAAAAAGTTTGCCCAAAATGTACCTATGGATCCGTGTTATTTACTTGGCTCCTTAAGATATGTTTATATTGTTACCTGGCTTCCATTACTTCACATAAAGATAGAGTTGAGAATTAATTGTATTACTTTACTTATCTATAGATGCTACTGGGAGGTGGCGGATCATTCTCAGCAGGTGGACCTAGTTAAGGGATGTATTCTTGGCTATGTAAGTTATTTCAAAGTATTGAGCCCCTGATGACTTTGTACTTGATGCTACGAATATCAAGCGTTTGAGGTAAAGCATTTTCCATTTGGAAACGCATTACCTCCTAAAGCGTGCTCATAAAATAATAAAATATTTACTCTTATAGCGTTTTCAATTTTAAAAAGCATGCCCTAGAGGTCTTTTTAAATAGTGCACACGCGATTTCGAAATATGTCCTAAAGCATTTTTTGTAGATATACACTCTATCTATGTATAGAGTGTTCTTCCTTACTTATGAAAAATAATAAAATATTTAAAACCATCATTTTTAGATAAATAGTTTGAAAACTACCCTTTTTACTTAAATAGTTTGTAAATGTGTATTATTTAGGTCAATTTGCCTATTTTGAATTCGGGATGACATTTTGGGAATTAGGTTGAACGATTTGATATTTTCAAAAAGAAAAGTGGTGTTGGTCCTCCCCAAACTTGAATGAGCCATAGGCTAATTTGGGTTGGGATTTTATGAACTTAATGCTATTTTAGAATGAACTAGTTTATTTTGACAAGTCTAGCTATAGTACATAAACTTTAGTTATTTAATAGCTATTTAGCCTATAAAGTGAGCATTTAAGGAATGATCATGGCCCATTGTCGCCTTGGGACCCATTTTGCCTTAAGAACCTCATTAGAATATATAAATTTCATTTCTTCATTTAACATGAATTCTATTTTTATAAAAAGTTCCAGCATGATGCCTTTTGAAGAACAAAGTTTTATATTGTATAAGCCACCTCAAGGCTCAAGAATCAAATAAAATCAAAAAAAGAAAAAAAAAATCCAATATCAACACAACCAACAAATTTACATCTCAATAGAATAGTCATGTATAGAAAATTATGTCAAAAAAAAAGGAGTAATGGCATGCGGACGAGTACACTTAGAACAAAATTATTACCATATATATATATATATATATATATTACCCTCATTTAGAAATAGAAAGTTTTTAAAATTAACTAATCATATATTATCTTTCTAATTAAAAAATAGAGCTACAACTAATAAAAATATTCAAAACTGCCCATTCTTCGTAAATACTTTCAAAAATACCCCTTTTAGGTATTTAGTTACTCTAACTGTCCCATTTTGGTCAAATTGCCTATAAATTGTATAAGCTACCTCAAGGCTCAAGAATCAAATAAAATAAAATAAAAAATCCAATATCAACACAACCAACAAATTTACATCTCAATAGAAAAGTCATGTATAGAAAATTATGTTAAATAACAAATGAGTAATGGTATGTGGACGAGTACACTTAGAACAAAATCATTACCATATATATATATATGGAGCTATTATTTTCACATTTTGGTTTGTTAATATCACATCCTTTTAAATGTTTAAATATAATATGGACTAAATTACTCTCATTTAGAAATAGAAAGTTTTTAAAATTAACTAATCATATATTATCTTTCTAATTAAAAAATAGAGCTACAACTAATAAGAGTTAGAAAGAATATTACGATTAGTCAAATTTTAAAAACTTTTCATTTTTGAATGAGGGTAGTTTAGTATATATCATATTTAGACATTTAAGAGATTGTTTCATTAATTAACAAACTATAGTGTGGAAATATTGGCTCCTTATATATATATATATATATATATATATATATATATATTAGGTTTTTGGTTTTTGTGGTAGAAACCACTAATAAGAAATATGG
Source organism: Cercis canadensis (assembly GCA_003255065.1). Taxonomy (NCBI): domain Eukaryota; kingdom Viridiplantae; phylum Streptophyta; class Magnoliopsida; order Fabales; family Fabaceae; genus Cercis; species Cercis canadensis. The sequence continues at coordinate 103,190 of QAOA01006394.1, read as the reverse complement.
TGGACACATTGCCATATTAATCTGAACTTTTATTTGAAAAATAACACTATTCATAAGAGCCACATACTTTCCCGCACTTGTTGGGATAACATAGAATGTTCTTCGGCAAGAATTTTGAGCTAATATTTCCATACATGAGATCAATTAAAACAAGAGACTGCTCTCTTGTTCAATAAACATATATAGATTTTTCCTTCTTTCTTGCAAGAAAGATAGAAACTAGAGAAATGACAAGAAACAGAGAAAAACTCCAAGATTTGGTGTTTGCCATACTTTTAAGGCTACCCGTCAAATCTTTAATGCGATTCAAATGTGTTGAGAAATCCTGGTGCCATCTCATCCAAGACCCAAGTTTTGTATCCAAACATTATGTCTCTTTCAATGAGATGAACCTGAAATATGATGATCATTTCTTGGTTGCGGGAAGGTATCCTGAAGACCCTTATGGGAACTACCCAAAGCAGGAAGAAGACCTTTGTTTCCTCTCTATGATCTCCTTTGACCAAACAACAAACATCATGTCCTCCCCAAATTTTCTAGATTTGAACGACCTGCTAGATAATCGTTTTGAGGGTCTTCATTTTCAGGGTCCTTGCAATGGCATATATTTTGTAGAAACTAAGTCTTTCTACATGTTAATAAACCCTTCCATGAGAGAATTTAAAGTTATTCCTTTCCCAGAGATCACAGACTCCGTAATACTTCCAAGTTTTGGTTTTGACGCCAAGGCTAATGAATTCAAAGTTGTTGTGATTTGTTTTAATCGTTCTGAGGGTATCACACATTTCCTTTCTCGGAGAGCTGCAGTATATCGTCTAAATTCTGATTCTGAAGGTTGGAGAGATGTCCTTAGCCCCGTGCCAAAACATATAAATTTGTACAATTATGAAGCTCCATTTCTTCATGGATCGTGTCACTGGTTGGTTGGTTCTGAAGAAAGGGTTATTATTGGATTTGACATGGTTGATCAAGTGTTTCGGGAAATAAAGCTGCCAAATAATGATATTGATATAAATGATGTTAAAATGTTTGAGTTCAAGGAATGTGCTAGTGTGATTTATTGTCCATATGGACAACAGAGTCCTCCATATATCAAAGTGTGGATCATGGAAGAGTATGGGAATGAAGAATCTTGGACAAACTACTTTACTATTGGGCCCATTGTAGGAGTTTTTATGCCGTTGGGGTTTTTTAGAAACAATGAGATTGTTTTGGTAGACATAGATGAAGTAGTGGCATTATGTGATCCCTATACTCTAGACATTCAAGACCTTGGATTACAGGCTCGGAGTTTAGCCCTTGCAATCTACAAGGAGAGCCTTGTTTCATTTAGAGGAGATGACCTACAAAATCAACCAGGGGTATATTCCTTTGCCATAATTCCTCATCACAGATTTGAAATGCGTCTCCGGCCGCCGAAGGAGTCCAACTTGTGGTTTCGTTTTAGAAATGGCAAGAAAATGCATTACTAATGGATTGTATTTGTGGAATATTGTGCTTGTGATATACTTCAAAATTGCAAAAACAGGCACAATTATGTATTTTGTTGTGAAATTTGAGATTTATTTCCAAACTAAACTTCCTGTGATATTTTTGTTCATGCAATCTCCCCTAGTTTTCAATTTTAATTTGCTTTTATATTCAACTATTTGTCGTCCTTCATTGCACAAGACTGACTATTTGTTGCTTCCCTTCCTTGTTTTTGCAAAGTTTCATCTGTATTAGTAAAATTAGACACTATTGTCCTGCTTTATCATGTGATTCCTCATCACCAACCTAGAGTAAAATGTAAAATAACAGTTGTAGAGAACAGTAAAAATCTAAACAACTAAGCACTTTCCACATAGACAACTAAAGGAAACTTACAGAAGCAACATGTCGTCCACACTATTTTTTTTCCAATACTAACTATATAATTAGAAATTAACAGAAAATACATTAGGAGGAGATTATCCCATTTACAATTACTACAGAGAAGGAAAGAAAGAGTTCTCCACACCCACATCTTTTTTTCAATCTACCATACAGCCTTATCACAAGCTTGTGTTTTGGCTTTTTCTGCATTTTTGGAGATATTGATTTGGTGAGATTAAGCTTAACTATTCTCATAATTTACATTTCTTCCAGCACTCTACGTCACTTCAACATGGCTTTCATTCTAATCTTTAATCCTTTCATAATTATCTTAGGCAAATCTTTCTAAATTTCCCTGTCATACTTCACTATTTCGCTGAATTATTGTCCAAATCGAAATCACTAAATATATTCCCAAAAAAAAATTGTTGTATCAACCACAAGTTCATATCATTCTAGTATAGTGATCAACAAACAACGCAAAATCTACAACTGGTTACTGCTTTTGCTACTTTCTACTGTCTTGTTAAAAGTAATGTCGCACGGGATCACTAGGAAAAGCATCGCGTGCAGCTAGCTAATTAATCATGAAAAAGAACCTTGTCCACAAGTGTTGTTCATTGATGTAACAGCACCTAGACAATAGTATCACATGCAAGTAATGTTTTACTTTAAGCTACAATGTTAGGAATGGTTTTGAAGTCGGACAGCTTAGGGAAGATTAGAAGATTTAACTGTATGTCACTTTGGTTCCTGTGCGTCGGGCAAAAGCCAAGGAATTCGACTTTTGCATCTAAGTTAGAGTTTTATCAAGGATTCAGTGGCCTTTCTTCAATGTAATACCTTAGAGCTGTCTTAAAAGGAAAAGGATGCAAATCGACCATCAGAATCCGAATCAACATGCAAAAGGAATATACCAAACTAATTCCTTATGAAAAATTATCGTATCTCATAACCTACTCGATTGAAATCTTGACTTAGACTCCCTTCTGATTTACAAATTCCTTTGGCCAATCTATCTGGCTATCAGTTATATATTCTGCTAGTAGTTATTTACCTTGCTGGAAATAGTTTTTGTTAATTTGCTTTAGGATATCTGATAACATAATAGTTGCAATATGGTTAATTTAAAAGTTCATATATTCTGCCAACCTCTCATCCTACAGCTGCCAAAGTCACTCAATTGCTATGAACATCACAACATTAGAAACCACCTTGAGCATACAGTCCCCACCACAACTCCTGTAACTATCACCATGACGCCACCACCATCACACCAAGAACCACTATGACGCCAATGCCTCCTATAGCACCACTGCCATAACCAAATTCCCTCACCAACACTACCACCACGGTGCCACCATTATCACATCCACCCTATCATCAACTGACATTTGCCTGTGTCCTCAACACTACTGTGATTGCCAATGCCATTATAACTATTGCTAGCACCGTTGCTTTTACCCCAATTTACCAGCCTTAACATTATTACACCAACACTACCACCATGATCACATCCACCCTATCACCAACTCCACAGCCACCATTTTAGTGACATTCACCCATGTGTCCACAACACTACTATGATTGACAATGCCATTATAACCATAGCTTGAATCATACTACACTTTTTAGCTTGGACCGTACTAACTTAAACTTCAGAGCTTGAATATCATAATCCAACCCTTGGTTCATTTGTTACTGTGCAGTAAATACACTCTCGGCCCAACCTCATCTACCTTTCCGACCTTCAGCTTAGGTCAAGCATCATTAGAAAAAATATGACCAATAGTCATCTTTCTTATTGTCCAAACTCCCAAAGACACTCGCTACAAAAAGGAGAGCATTACCTTTCTCACTACAGATCATTATCCATTTGACCATCGTTTAATTATGGGTTTATAAACAAATAATTTTTGAGTTTATTATTATGGAATACTAGAACTTGATCAAAAATATTCAATGGTGTTTTTGCCCTATGGCAGGTACCTACTTTCTAGGTAGGTGCTTTCGGTACCTTTTAGTCTTTTTTTTTTTTTTTTCAAGTTTTTGAACTTTTGACTTGTACAATAAAAAAGAAAAAAAGAAATTTGGCTATTTATTAATCAACATGATAGACATAGTCTAACGGTTTAGATTAAATATAACCATTTCCAACTTTATCCATTTCCTTAAAATGCGAAGCCCCAAGAACTAGACAACCGCCATAAAAACATAGCAACAGCCATCACAGTGGCAAACATAAACTGAAATAGGGATTTTGTATGTAAATCTAGAAGAGTAACTTTTTTCTACATGATCAGATTCATTGCAACATGCATGTTTGCAAAAAGCACTTTAGTTCAAGATTTCATAGTTTAAGTCGGGGGCAAGTGAAAGAAGAGGCAGCTAACAAATTTTATTTTATTTTTTGGTTTCCTAAAGTACTCCAGGCTTTGCCCATAACTAATTCTCCGAGGTATTATCGGGTGCTAAAGCGGGGACCTCTCCCAAGAAAGTTTGTTGCATCCACAAAGGCTCAAACTCAAAACCACTTATTCAAGCGACCAAAGTCGGTAGAGGCAGCTAACAACTAGTTTAAATGAAATGAAAACATAATCTTAGCATAATTTGACATGGCTCAAATATATATTATTGACAAGTAAATTTTGACATATAGTCAAATGTAGATATAGATAGACTCTGAGTAATGGCTCAAGTGGTCATGTATCCAGTCTTAAGATTAGGAGATTCTTAGGACCTAGGATTAAGTCTTAGTATGTCTGCTCTTAGTAATTGTGATATTATTATGGAAATATTATTGGCAACTTAAAATTTTAAATGTTTGTTCTTTCTTTTAAGAGATTTTTTTTTGAAAATAATTGTATATGTATTGTAATGTAAAAATATTTTATCTCTAGTAGAAGAAAAAATTAAAATAGATAGACTCACTAGGAAGACCTTTAGAGTTTAGATTGCAAAGAAGAAAATGAGTNTTGCAAAGAAGAAAACGAGTCCTGCAAAGGAAATTTGTTATGAAAGAAAAAAAGGAAAAAAATATCACATTGTGGATCAAAATAATTTTTTCAAGGAAAAAAAATTGAATATAGTAAGTCAAATGAACCTAATATTTATTGTGTGATTTATTTTTTTAAAAATTCAATTTGAAAAGTAAGTCAAATGAACCTAAATCATTATAAAAAGACTTCAAACAGAACCAACCCGATCATCTCTTGAATCAAATCAAATTAAATAAAATATGGAGTTAACTGGATTTTCTTCTTTGATTGAAGTTTTTTCTCAGGTTAAATATAACAAAAAATGGTAATTTATAAAGATTATATCATCAAGTAACCAAGAATCATTCAAATTTATTTGTAGAAGAATTATTAGCTTTAGATAAAAGAATAATATGTTATAAAGTATTAGTATTTTGAATTATTCAGTCATTTTATATTAAGTCATCATCAGCAGATTACTTACTTGAAAATTTATTAAATTTTGAAGTTTATAAAATGTTCATCTTCAATCATATTAGTGGGATGAAACTTATTTTCAATCATATGTATATTTCAGTGATTATAATTCATATGGTGGATTCTCTTAAGTGTTTACTAGACATATATGAATTAATCCCAAAAAATTCTAATAATTTAATTTTTTATCAATTATTTTAATTTAGGGCTACTACTACAATAAATAATATAACACAACTAATCATGGGTGATTGAACTAACCTTTGATTTTGGTACTACTGCAAAGATCTCAAAAAATTAATTCAACTTGTGTGTCAAACATCTAAATAGTTGACAAGTTGAAGTTTAGGTTAAAAAAGTTGACTTAAAATACATGATAATTTTAACTCAATTAAACTCAATTTATTAATTATTTGGGTGTTTAACGCACTACGTTACTTTTTTCTAGATCTCACAACAATACCAAATTCATAGGCTAGTTCTGTCACATGTGTCAAATTAAGTATACATACACAATATAACATTATTTATTGTAGAACTGACTTTTACAACTATATATGCTCAAATATTATTCATTGCAGGAAAAAGAAGCAAAATGAAGTCTAACTCAATTCCAGTGATGAAAAGAAAACAAGGCTAAAGAACATTTTAATTCCTACAAATGAACGAAATGAAGGAATTTGAAAGGTGTACTCTGTTTCCTGCTTCTTAGACTAGATAGCAAAATAATGCCAGAGAGATGAAACTAAGGATGGAATATGAAGGGCAAAGGAGAAATGAAAATGAAATTCAAATGATGTAGCAAGTTAGGAATAAATAGAAGACAAGCACCGGAAAGGGAGCTAGAATGAGTTGGGAATATGCTTTCAGAACATTGGAATGAGTTTGAAATGAAATATGATGTTTCTAATCTTAACAGAACCAAAAAGAAAGAAAACATAGTGAAACTTAATTTGGAACAGACTTACCTCTTCTTCAGGATTGTAGTTTCCAATTAGGTTGGTACAAAAATTGCACTTCCACAGAGGTCAAAGCTTCTGAAAGGTTGATTTCTGATTTTTGAAGTTAGAACTGGAGGCTGGGTTACTCAAGCCTTTGATAAGAGAATCTCAATATCAAAGCCCAAATGGTTGTTGGTATCGTAAGTTGGTGGGATTACAATTTACAAAGGAGTTTATATGAGTGGATTGGGATATGGAATTTGTTGTGGAGTGTGTGTGACTCAAACTGATTTCATTCACTTTTTTTCTTTTTGACTCATTGGAAAATAATTTTACAGTCACAAAGAGGAGCTTTTGTTCTTGTTCTACAACTCTCTCAATGGCTTTATTCTTTACTTGTTGCTTTGCTTATATAATTCCCAATGGGATTCTAATTGTGTCCCATGCATTACTTTCGTTTCCATTTAATAACTAGATCAAAATAAGGATGCCACTTGGTCAGGTTGTTCATATTGATGCCATTCATAGATCAAAGTCACGGTTTTCATGTCTCCATTCTAAATTCCTTGCTTCTACAAGTGGCTTATTCAAGTCAAATTAATGTAATAGAGAAGCATGGGGCTACATCAACTCGTAAAAATAATAGAGACATGGCAATACACATGTTTATTGTTTACATTGAAACTGAATAGGGCCAGTAACAGAGAGGCATGTGATTGATCTTGCGGCCGATGGTGGATTAGTAGAGTGAGTATTATAATTGAACAAAGGGTGGGTTCTTGATGTGGAATGTAAAAAAGGAAGGAGAAATAGTATTATAATACATATAAAATGAACAAAGCTTGCTAAACACAAGCCATTAAATAATTGAAGATGCATTGGCAGCTCAATCAGTATTAACAGTTTCACGTTCTAAAGCACTCTTCAGAAGGTGATCAAACATCAATTTCCAATGTAACTGTTATCAAGCAGCTCAAAAAGCGTCCAACAATAAGCAACAAATTTTTAAGTTGTATGAGATGCAGGAATCAACCTAAAGTGTTTGAAAACAGGGACACAGTGCATGAAATTCAACTTTATAGGCCTGTTGAATTCCAAAATGATAAGCTTGAGTTCTACATAAGCCTCCCAACCCCCACCAGCAAGTTGACATTACCTTAAGGAGAAATGTATGAGTTGCAACAGAAGCATGAACGGCTTAAACTGTTCCAAATAAATATCAAACTTGTTTCTAAAATTAATGGGAAGGACTTGACTAACTACTTGAGCAAGAATACTCCAGATGGGCTGCCAATGACAGAGAACGAAAAGCCATCATGGATGGAATAGTGAGAGGGTTTGTTGGACCAACCAGGTAATTTCAAAAGGTTAAAGTCTTGAAGATTTCTGTACTGTTCATTGTTCAATTGCTTGAGAGTGGTGGCAGTTATTTAGAAGCTTATCCAAACAAAGACTAGAAATGATCAGGAGTTTGCAACAGCTGTCTTCCAACTTCTTTTGTATAATAGTAAGGTATTTGACCATTCTCTTCATCTTAAGATGCTACACTTACACTTATGTTTTCCTCACTTGATGTCATTGTCATCATCATAAACCTAGTCAAGTAATTGGTAGTATAGCATGATCCTACGTGTCATTTTATGGCCAGTGACATGCCTTTTGGTTGTAGGCATCACTTAGCCAACTGATTTAAATGCAACTAAGTATTTAATTCATCCATAATCTAAAGCAGCAACAACCCTAGATAAGACCTCCAAACCTACACCACCCCAGCAAACACACATCCTGAAGGTTCCAAAGTTTAGGCTGATTCGACCAGTCAGCCACAACCCAATGAAATTCTCAGGAATTAGGTAATCTGCTATATAAACATTAAACAAAACACAAAGCAGGATTCTTGAACTATTAGCCACAAAACTGTCATACAATGTAAGAAGCACAGATGCAAGAGAAAGGGGGAGGAGGGATTTTCATCAAAAAAAAAAAAATGTGTGCTGAAATGTAGAAGAAATGTCTCATTCAGCATCATACATATTTATCCCAAACAAAAATCACAAATAAAATAAGTCCATGTTTCTCCTCAAAACAAATGTCAGGCTGGTGGGGCAACAAGTCTACTGCATAAATCATTCATGGACACAGCATCGGGCAACATTTCAACCACCTAGCAAGAAACATCCAAAAATGTAAGGAATATTACTTCAATAATAAATAGCAAAGCACTCTGTAATGCAGTCCAATCTACTGGAAGACTTCTATAGAAGTCAAATTTCATAGATGGAAATTGGAAAATCCCAAGATATGGCAAGTCTTGGTGAAACCCATGCACGGTAGAATTGTGTGAACATAATATATTGATGGCACCACTAGAAAATGTTTACAATAACCCTCTTTTGTAGGGGTGTGGTGACGGTGAGTAAAGCAATATGATATAGATAGATAAATATGATGCCAAGATTATAAGCACAGCACAATACATTATATGTAGTTTTATTGCCCTAATGCTCACCAACAACCAAGCAAATGGTGGTCAAACATATGCTTTCTTATTACCAAAGTGAGAGTTGCAATAATTACAATCTTTTAAAATGATTACAGGTGTCAAGTAAGATCAATATATACAGGAAATACAATAATTATAAAGACAGCACTATAATCTCTACAATCCTTTTGAATAATTTCCAAGAAAGTAGATACTGATCACCTGGACTAGTTATAAACAGGCAATGCAGGTTATTAGACAAGTTTACAATCTCATTAACATGATTTGACATCTCATTGTTTCCACAAAATGATTAAATGAAAAATATCAGATAAATGGAACCTAGGTGAAGACAAAGTACCTAGACAACAACGGCATCGAGTACAGGGAACTTCTTGTCCAATTTGAAGATATTCCTTTAAAGAATAGAAACCTTCAAGAACTCCCGGGAGCAAGCTTCATCTGTGTCTCTATTGACGTCAGGACAACTGATTTTCACGTCAAAGATCGACATGAAAACACAACAATGGCCACGAGTGTCTCTGCCATTCCGGATCGCACAAATCCTTTTTTGGTTCTGTTTAATGCTATCAAGATCTAAAAAGTAGTGGGTTGCGTAGGACAAAGGAAAGTAAGGCGTGATTATCTCAGAGAATACCTCATCAAGTTTTTTAAAGAACAAGAGATCACCTGTTTTCGCCATTGCAAAGGCAAAGACTTTATAAATTTCAATACCACTATATCCATTAAAATATGATTGCCTTACTGTTTGAACAGAAAGCATAACTAGGGAGTTTTCATCAGTGAATCGTAGATCGGATACACATAATCCATTAAAAGGTGGGTGTAGGTTAAAATCAGAAAAAGTTTTCCAGATGGGGTACTCAAATAATTTTCCACCCTTGGGACTCGTGATCAAAGACATAAAAATTATGATCATCTAAACATAACCTTCAAAAGAGTCTCACGCCAACATTTATCGGCGGGATCATAAACTTCAAAAGCAGGGCCTTTGGGTTCTATATATGGAATATATAGATTGGGCGAGCAATGAAGAATGTAAATGTTACCGTTAAGATTGGCCACCAATGCAAATTTCCCATCATTGAGGCTGCTATGAGGACTTAAGACATTATGGGGGTGAGTGAGGTCCAACTCGTAGACAGAGTTGGAGCAGCCCGCAGATTTTAAATCTTCATCTGTGACGCTCTTGTGGTCCTTAAACTTTAGGCCACCCGGCAAATACACCTTATGGCCCAATTTGATGTGACGCAAACCCAGGGGAAATCCATTTTTCAAGAGTTCCAAATGGCACCGGATGGGCGCCGCTGGGGATGATTCGCTCTGAATATTGAAAGTGCTAAATTTATCTAGATTGATACCCACGAGATCCCCAGCTATCTCTAGAAAAAGAACTTGTCCTTCATCTTTACCTCTCTGCAGCCTCACCGCCGATTCTTCCTCTACCCTAGGTTTCGGTTTCTCTTTCTTTATTAAATGAAGTAGTCCTTTCTCTTTTTCTTCTTCTCTACGGCTCTTCAGCATCGCCAATTTGGTCTCTCTCTTGACGTTTGATCCTTCAACCATCTCTGTTCTCTTGGTGCCACTCTCGGAATTTGGATCCTCAAGGAAGCAAGCTAGCCCACATTAATTCCTTAAGGAAGCAACCAGTATTAATTCTTAAATGACGATTCTTTACTTCTTTAATTTATTGATGTTAGATTAAAATATTAATCCTAGCTCTTTTCCTTGAGTTACTACAAATTATTTAGGTATCTAATTTAAGTAAAAGGTCATTCATTTTCACTATAACATAGTAAATGCTCCCCAATTCATGTATATTAATCTGCATTGGCTCCAACCATCAATGGCTTAGTTTTAAACAGTGTGGTTTAGGGAACCAAGGGAGAAGATGAGAGTGATGTTAAAACAATTTCTATTTCTGTTGGTTGTGGCAGTAATAGGGATTGGATCTCAAGTTGGCCATGCAGCAAGCATTAACCCTAACTCCTTCATAGACTCTGAGGAGTATCGTAATTTTGCTGAAACCTTGACATACTGAATTGAGTATGGTGCTACTGCTACACAGTTCAAGAATCAACGTGTGATGCTAGGGCAAGCGTCATTTCCTGAATGTCTCTTTTCATATCTAGAGTTTTGCCTGAGACATCGTGGAGTGTTACTTGATCAAGTCCCAGTTCAAGCGTGACTCAATAACCCTAATCCACTCCTGCTTGGCCATCCTCACTCCAGTAAGCGTATCAAATTTATATTCAAATTGTAACATTGTACTTTTGTGGCAGCCAAGGTTTGTTTGAAAGCTCTCAATTTATCTGCTCGAGAGTTGGCTGAGTGTCTTGGTTTGATTTAGGTTTTGAAAAAAAAAAAAAAATCTTAGGGAGATTTAGTACTCGACATAAATTGTATAGAATAATTTAATCACATGCTCTTTATAGAGATGTAGCTCTTTTTTTCTATGTTATCTTTAAAACATTTTGAGAAATTAATGTCCTCTATGAATTTTGTGTTCTCTTTTTTTATAAGAGCAATTTTATGTTAAAAGTTGGACTTCTCCGGAGACCATTGCTAATGCCATTTCAGATTGGAAAGAGTTTTGGCACGCCTTGGATATCGAGGGACATAGCCTATAATAGGTTTTGTTTTTGTATGTTCTTCTATTTCTCTTGATGCAAATTAAGCACCTTTTATTTATTTTTTCTTGCTCATGTTGCCACTCTAGGATTGTGCTGTGGTTTTATCTTTTAAAGATAACTATCTATTTTTGACAAAAAAAAAAAAAGCAATTTTGTGTTCTTATAATTATATTTTATGTGTGATGATTTTGTTTGAGTTTGATAAAAAACAATATTTTTTGGGAGCTATTCGTGTACATAGTTATGTTATTTTATGATAATAAATGCTATATAGGTAACATTATTATTTTGATAGATGAATGTAATCAAGCCTCGGATGTCCCATAATTGAAATTTCGCATATAATCACATCTGATATATGGATGTAATGAAGAGTTTAGTATACTCTTTCTCTGCTCAATCTTTTTTGTATTTTCCTGCTACTGCTAGCAAGCTGGCCCTTAATATGTTATTTCTAATTGTTTAATTTTAATTTTTTATGGAGTAAATATATATGTTCAATCAAAATTTGTATAATTATGGAACTACTCCAACAAATAGTGGAAACCATACAATGGAAGAATTTCTCAACTTGCGTTTGCAAAAATGATGAATACTTTAGCTACCATTTAGTTTCCTCAACCTTTTTAAAATGGATTTTCTTATTTACATTATTTTTAATATTCATTTTTCTGCAGGGGACCCTCTATGCTGAATTCTTTTGTTTAGAAGGGAAAGAGCAAGTTCTGAATTAAATTACTTGTTGCAACTATAAGAAGAATCACGTCTTTCTCCATTGAGAGCTGTTGCAGGAATATGTATTGTCAAATTGAATGGAGTTGTTTACTTGGCCATAATCATAGTACCTTTACTTTTGTTAGAAATAACTTGTAGTGGACGTTGTGACATACTTATAGTATATCTATCCATATGTCTGCCGATCCTCTCTCAATAGAAAAACTGCAGGGCTTGCTGCATAATATACAATGTTATTATTGTTTAGTGATATTACAATTTGACACAACCATTCGTAGGTAGCACAAAGCAATATGAATATTAAAACATTTAAATAGAGTTTAACTCAGTCAAAATTACATCCAAGTCAACTTTTTTAAAAAGCATAACTTTAAGATCTCAAAATCAAGTGTCATGTAATGTGTATGTTAACTTTTTGTCAATTATTTTTAAATGTACTTTGTTGTTTACTTTAATTAACCTTATGTATGTTTAGTTGATTTTACACTTATCTCTCCTCGATTTTGAAAACATACATCTACCATCTTTGTATTTTAAAAACATGAGACACAAATTGATTTTACACTTACCTCTCCTTAATTTTGAAAACATACATCATCCTTCCTTATATTTTAAAAACATGTGACACAAATCCAATTCATAACAGAATCCCTAACTAAGGCGTTAGTTCATTGTCAAATGATGAATGAAACCCTCAAAATTCTCCAAGGTTGTGTTTGGATGGAGTATTTGACAAATTTTTGTGAATTTTAGATACATGTAATTAAAATGCAGCATTTTAAATACATGAATTTATAAAATACATTGTTTGGATATATTTTATTATAAAAAGAGTATTTTAACATTCAAAACATTATGTTAGAGTTTGTTTATTTTTTTCTTTTTGTTCTCCCTTAACTTAGTTTGACACAGTAACTGGATTCATCTTTAACCCCTCAATTTTTATGCTATTCAAGACATTCAATGCCTCTGCTACATTTCCATTCTGGTAAAATCTAGAAATCATAGCATTCCAAGAGCCCACTTCTCACACTGGCATTTCTACAACCAAATTGTGAGCAATATCTAAAGCGCCAAACCGTGAATAAAAATGGATCAAGGAAGCAGCAACAAACACATCTTGCTCAAAACCCATCTTCACAACCCAGTAATGAAATTTCTTCCCATCAATTAGATTGGGACAAGCTTTCAACAGAGGAGGGAAAGTGTAAAAATCAGGATGAAGACCAAAGGTGGACAAGAACTCATTGAAACAATTCAAAGCTTCACGATATCTGCCACTACGAACATATGCAGCAACTATAGAGTTCCAGGTAAAGACATCCTTTGTTTGAATCTGGTCAAAAGTAGAGCGAGAGAATGCAGCGTCCCCAAGAAAAGCATAGAGATTTACAAGATTGGCAGACAAAATAATGTTTTCAGCTTTCCCCAACACCACAAGAAAAGCATGAAGCCGCTTAGCGACATCAACATTTTTGCAGGAATGAAACAGAACAGTGAAATCAGCAGCTTTGTTCTTGTTCTCGGGGTTTGGGAGGCTCGAGGGAGAGGGAGGGTATCAGGGGCACGGGGAGAAGAAATAAATTTGAAATACACTCTATTTTGAGGGAATTTAAAATACACTATATTGAGACTTTGAAAGTCACTAAACAAATACACTGGAATTTTAAAAATACTTTTAAAAATTACACAAACAATGTACTTCAAAATTAGTAGTTTAAATCAATGTTTTAAAAACCGAACCGGTGAGGGAGCTTTTTTTGACAAAAAATACTGGTCGGACCGCGCAATCGGACTGGTTGAATTGAAGCTTTTTCTAAACTTAAAGATTAACAAAAAATAAAACATAGAAGATAAATCACAAATCATTAAACTTAATTCATAAGTGAAAGTCTCAAATTTAAATATTCAAATAACTAAAAATCAAAAGATATAAAAACCTAATCTATATACATTTAATTTTAAAATGGTGAGCTATAACAAAATTAGATTGTTTTAATAGCCAACATTTCTTACAAGTTCACAATTTTTAAAATAAAAAATTTAGATAATCAGAACATATAAAACATGTGTATTGTGTGACTATGTGTTATAATTTTTACATAATTTAATATTTAATATTAAATAAGTCTATTAAATATTTAATAAATAATTTTTGTACAACAATAAATACAAGTCTTGAGTTGTCATAATAATTTGGAAAGAAAAAAATTAATTTGTTAACTATTTTGTTAATAAATATATTTATATGTGATAATTTACTTAAAAGTTAGTATGTCCTAGTGACAGAAAATGACACTTTTGAAGGAAAGGTGAGGGGTTTGAACCCCCCCCATGAGCAATTTCCCTTGCAATTGACAAATTTTGCAAGCCGTTCGGTTTTTCAAAACCGGACCGGTTCACCGGTTCGCATCAGTTCAGGTGCTTCTCATAGGTTTTAGGCAATTTAACCGCTACACCGGTTTAAAGGTGTAAAGTGGACCGATTTTCTTACCGGGCACCAGCCGGACCGCCCGGTCTGGTCCGGTTTTTAAAACATTGGTTTAAATACACTCTACAAATATCTCATCTTAGAATATTTGTAGAGTTATTTGAAATTCTAATTTTGAATTACTCTATTTGTGTAATTTTAAAGGTATTCTTAAAATTTTAGTGTATTTTTATAGTGACTTTTAAAATCTTAATATAGTGTATTTTAAATTCACTCAAAATAGAGTGTATTTCAAATTCATTTTTTTCTCCCTGAGGCCTCGATACCCCTCCCCTCCCTCCAGCTTTCAAAACTCCTACGCGGTAATGGTGTGAATGTGTAGGTGAGCTATGGTTCATGGCCGGCACGAGCACCTCCTTTGCTCCCAACATGATCCGATTCCGATCCACTATCCTCAAAATCTAGAGAAACAATCGCTCTTGGGCTTCCTTTTTAGTTCGGATCTCCGCCAAGAGCAATGGAGTCTCTGCCACCTGCAACGACCGAGCCGAGGGACCCTACTACATTTACAATGGCCCCATTGACACCGCCAGCAAAGGGACCCTAGAATCTCTTTATCGCCAAGTAATTCTCAACTCTTTTCTCTCTTCCCTCATTTTTTTTACTGATTTTTCTTATATTAAAGCATTTCAAAAAATGATGTAGAGTGGTGATGAAGGAATTTGCTAAGAAGCTAGAGAAACTAGCAGAGGAACTTCTAGACTTGTTATGTGAGAATCTTGAACTAGAGACAGGGTACCTCAAGGAGGCTTTCTATGGATCAAAGGGACCAAATTTTGGTACCAAAGTTGCTAACTACCCTCCATGCCCAAACCCAGAGCTTGTCAAGGTTCTTTGCGCCCATACCGATGCCGGAGGGATCATCCTTCTCTTCCAAGATGATAAGGTCAGTGGTCTGCAGCTACTCAAAGATGGGCAATGGGTGGATGTACCCCCTATGCGCCATTCCATTGTCATCAACCTTGGTGACCAGCTTGAGGAAAATCCATTGACTAAAACGCCTAATAGACAGTTATATGCATGATTATAATTCTCATGATACACTTTGGAAAAACAGGTGATTACCAATGGGAAGTACAAGAGTGTGGAGCACAAGGGGATTGCACAAACTGATGGGACCAGAATGTCCATAGCATCATTCTACAATCTAGGCAGTGATGCAGTAATCTACCCAGCACCAGCATTAGTGGAGAAAGAGGCAGAGGAAAAGAACCAAGTTCTATTTACCACACTACATTTTTTTTTTCTTATATTTTTCTTTTACTAATTAAAGAATGTGATTTGAAGGGGTCTTATAATGCCTATCAATAGTTTTGAATATTATTGTTAAATTACTCTTTTTTTAATAGAGTGTATCCAAACAAAGTATTTTATAAATACATATATTTGAAATACTGCATTTCAATTACATGTATTTGAAATACACAATAATTTGTAAAATACCTCATCCAAACACAACCTAAGATAAAACTTCAAATTCTCTTTCTAACTTGTGTTTCCCTCTCATATTTTCTTTCTTCTTAGAGATCGAGCAGGGACAGCTATATCTTCTTCCTTCTCACTTTATTATCAGTTTCCTAGCATCTTCCTCTTTAAATTTTGCTTCCTCTCAATTGTTCTCTCATTTTCTCCCACTACTTTATCTCACTTCATGGATTTAAGATAAAGGTAATTTCATCACTTTATTTTTTTTTTCCCCAATGCATCTATGAAAACTAGGAAAAAGAAAAAATAACATCTAAAGACAATATTCCTAACGGCTATAGGTTTTAAAGATAGAGGAGAGATAAATAATAAATTAACTAAATGCAAGAAAGGTTGAAGTAATTTATTTTTAAATATATTACTTTCTTCTTGCTACAATAACAGAAGAAAACAAGCTATTTGAGTTAAGTTCTAAACTTATCTTCAATGATAAATACTTTTTCTATTGATAAAAAATAGTTTTTTTTTTTTTATTTTTATGTGAGATTAAAAAGAATAGGTTTGGTAATGAGGTATAACTACAATTAAGTATATTATGAAGCAAGCACAAGAATTTGGAAGAAAAATAAAAGGATAAATTAAACTTATTCCCTTGAGGTTTGTCGAAATGACACTCTATCCTATTCTTGACCTAAAATTGTTAGATATAAAATTATTATTGGGCCTTCAACCCAAAAGTTTAAGTTGTTAAGGTGAAATAATGATTTTATATCCAACTTGCCCTTGTATACGAGAGTCGAAAGTGAATAAAACATAGGCTCACTTAGATATTGTGTTGAAATTTCAATGTAATTGAGAAAGTAGAGGCAGAAAGATTCGATATTCTAATCGTTTGATTAAAGATGCTATGATATCATGTTAAAAACCAATCAAACTCAAAAAACTTAAGTTGTTAGGTGAATGCCCAATAATAATTTTATATTTAACAAAAATTATAGTCTACCTCATTTGACTCTTAAGACTAATAGCATCTTAAGAGATGTTTATAGAATATTTTATTTGACTCTGATTTAACCATAGGTTGATGAGTAAAAATATTTTTATTTTTGTATTAAATATTATTTGTTAGCTATTTATTACCTCATCAAAATTATATTTTTATGAAACATCAGAAAAACTATACTGCACCTCGGATAGTACTTGCAGCCTCTGGTGTTGAACATGAGGAATTGTTATCTATTGCAGAACCTTTTTTGTCTGATCTACTAGGCGTCCCTCACCCAGCAAAGCCAAAATCAGTATACACTAGTGGTGATTATCGTTGTCAAACTAAATCAGGGGTATATCTCACAAATTTACATTTTAAGTTTTTTGCTTCCATCCATCTGTTTAAAATTTTCACTCTTAACTTCTCTTAAATGTTTAGAGAACCCATTTTGTTCTTGCATTTGAACTTCCTGGTAGCTGCCATAACTTGAAGGATGTAATGGTTGTGACTGTTCTTAAAGTCTTGATAATGATTTCTTTTCATTTGCTTTTCATGCTGGGGAGTTAGTTTCCTTCATTTAAAAAGTTTGCCCAAAATGTGCCTATGGATCCATGTTATTATTTACTTGGCTCCTTAAGATATGTTTATATTGTTACCTGGCTGCCATTACGTCACATAAAGATAGAGTTGAGAATTTACTGTATTACTTTACTTATCTATAGATTCTACTAGGAGGTGGCAGATCATTCTCAACAGGTGCACCTGGTTAAGGGATGTATTCTTGGCTATGTAAGTTATTTCAAAGTATTGAGCCCCTAATGGCTTTGTACTTGATGCTACGAATATCAAGCATTTGAGGTAGAGTATTTTCTATTTGGAAACACCTTATCTCCTAAAGCGTGTTCACTATGAACACGCTTTAGGAGGTAAGGCATTTCCAAATAGAAAATGCTTTACCCCTATAGCATTTTCAGTTTTAAAAAGCATACCCTAGAGGTCTTTTTAAATAGTGCACACGCGATTTCAAAATATGTCCTAAAATATTTTTTGTAGACATACGCTCTATCTATGTATAGAGTATTCTTCTTTACTTATAAAAAATAATAAAACATTTAAAACCATCATTTTTAGATAAATAGTTTGAAAACTACTCTTTTTACTTAAATAGTTTGCAAATGTGTATTATTTAGGTCAATTTGCTTATTTTGAATTTGGGAGGACATTTCGGGAATTAGGCTGAACGATTTGATCTGTTCAAAAAGAAAAGCGGTGTTGGCCTTCCCCAAACTTGAATGGGCCACAGGCCAATTTGGGTTGGAATTTTATGAACCTATAGCTATTTTAGAATGAACCAGTCTATTTTGACAGCTCTAGCTATAATACATAAACTTTAGTTATTTAATAGCTATTTAGCCAATAAAGTGAGCATTTAAGGAATGATCATGGCCCTTTGTGGCCTTGGGACCCATTTTGCCTTAAGAGCCTCATTAGAATATATAAATTCATTTCTTCATTTAACATGAATTCTATTTTTATAAAAAGTTCCAACATGATGCCTTTTGAATAACAAAGTTTTAAATTGTATTCAAGGCTAAGAATCAAATAAAATCAAAAAAAGAAAAAGAAATCCAATATCATCACAACCAACAAATTTACATCTCAATAAAATAGTCATTATATTAAATTAAGTCAAATAACAAATGAGTAATGGTATGTGGACGAGTACACTTAGAACAAAATTATTACCATATATATATATATATATATTACCCTCATTTAGAAATAGAAAGTTTTTAAAATTAACTAATCATATATTATCTTTCTAATTAAAAAATAGAGCTACAACTAATAAGAGTTAGAAAGAATATTATGATTAGTCAAATTTTAAAAAAAATTCATTTTTGAATGAGGTTAATTTAGTATATATCATATTTAGACATTTACGAGATTGTGTCATTAATTAACAAACTAGGATGTGAAAATATTGGCTTCTTATATATATATATATATATATATATATATATATATATAGATTAGGTTATTGGTTTTTGTGGTAGAAAACACTAATAAGAAATATGGTGAACACATTGCCATATTAATATGAACTTTTATCTGAAAAATAACACTATTCATAAGAGCCACGTACTTTCCCGCACTTGTTGGGATAACATAGAATGTTCTTCGGCAAGAATTTTGAGTTAATATTGCCATACATGAGATCAATTAAAACAAGAGACTGCTCCCTTGTTCAATAAACATATATAGATTTTTCCTTCTTTCATGCAAGAAAGATAGAAACTAGAGAAATGACAAGAAACGGAGACAAACTCCAAGATTTGGTGCCTGCGATCCTTTTAAGGCTACCTGTCAAATCTTTAATGCGATTCAAATGTGTTGAGAAATCCTGGTGCCATCTCATCCAAGACCCAAGCTTTGTATCCAAACATTATGTCTCCTTCAATGAGATGAACCTGAAATATGATGATCATTTCTTGGTTGCGGGAAGGTATCCTGAAGACCGTTATGGGAACTACACAGTACAGGAAGAAGACCTTTTATTCCTCTCTATGATCTCCTTTGACCAAACAATAAACATCATGTCCTCTCCAAATTTTCTGGATTTAAACGACCTACAAGATAATCATTTTGAGGGTCTTCATCTTCAGGGTCCTTGCAATGGCATATATTTTGTACAAACCAAGTCTTTCTACATGTTAATAAACCCTTCCATGAGAGAATTTAAAGTTATTCCTTTCCCAGAGATCACAGACTCCGTAATACGTCCAAGTTTTGGTTTTGACGCCAAGGCTAATGAATTCAAAGTTGTTGTGATTTGTTTTAATCGTGCTGAGGGTATCACACATTACCTTTCTCGGAGAGCTGCAATATATTGTCTAAATTCTGATTCTGAAGGTTGGAGAGATGTCCTTAGCCCCGTGCCAAAACACATAAATTTGTACAATTATGAAGCTCCATTTCTTCATGGATCGTGTCACTGGTTGGTTGGTTCTGGAGAAAGGGTTATTATTGGATTTGACATGGTTGATCAAGTGTTCCGGGAAATAAGGCTGCCAAATAATGATATTGATAGAAATGATGTTAAAATGTTTGAGTTCAAGGAACGTGCTAGTGTGATTTATCGTCCATATGGACAACACAGTCCTCCATATATCAAAGTGTGGATCATGGAAGAGTATGGGAATGAAGAATCTTGGACAAACTACTTCACTATTGGACCCATTGTAGGAGTTTCTAGGTCGTTGGGGTTTTTGAGAAACAATGAGATTGTTTTGGAAGACATAGATGGAGTAGTGGCATTATGTGATCCCCATACTCTAGACATTCAAGACCTTGGATTACAAGCTCGGAGTTTAGCCCTTGCAATCTACAAGGAGAGCCTTGTTTCATTTAGAGGAGATGACCTACAAAATCAAGCAGGGGTATATTCCTTTGCCATAATTCCTCATCACAGATTTGAAATGCGTCTTCGACCACAAAGGGAGTCCAACTTGTGGTTTCGTTTTAGAAATGGCAAGAAAATGCATTACTAATGGATTGTATTTGTAGAATATTGTGCTTGTGATATACTTCAAAATTGCAAAATTATAGGCACAATTGTGTATTTTGTTGTGAAATTTGAGATTTATTTCCAAACTAAACTTCTTGTGATATTTTTTTTGATGCAATCTCCCCGAGTTTTCAATTTTAATTTGCTTTTATATTCAACTATTTGTCATCCTTCATTGCACAGGACTGACTATTTGTTGCTTCCCTTGCTTATTTTTGCGAAGTTTCATCTGTATCAACAAAATTAGACACTATTGTCCTACTTTATCATGTGATTCCTCATCACCAACCTAGAGTAAAATATAAAATAACAGTTGCAGAGAACAATAAAAATCTGAACAACTAAGCACTTCCCAAATAGACAACTAAAGGAAACTTATAGAAGCAACATGTCCTCCACACTATTTTTTTCCAATACTAATTATATAATTAGAAATTAATAGAAAATACATTAGGAGGAGATTATCCCATTACAATTACTACAGAGAAGGAAAGAAAGAGTTCTCCACGCCCACATCTTTTTTTCAATCTACCATCAGCCTTATCACAAGCTTGTGTTTTGGCTTTTTCTGCATTTTTGGAGATATTGATTTGGTGAGATTAAGCTTAACTATTCACATAATTTACATTTCTTCTAGCACTCTAGGTCACTTCAACATGGCTTTCATTCTAATCTTTAATCCTTTCATAATTATCTTAGGCAAATCTTTCTAAATTTCCCTATCATAGTTCACTATTTCGTTGAATTATTATCCAAATTGAAATCACTAAATATATTCCCAAAAAAAATTGTTGTATCGACCACAAGTTCATATCATTCTAGTATAATGATTAACAGACAAAGTGAAATCTACAACTAGTTACTGCTTTTGCTAATTTCTACTGTCTTGTTAAAAGTAATGTCGCACGGGATCACTAGGAAAAGCATCGCGTGCAGCTAGCTAATTAATCATGAAAAAGAACCTTGTCCACAAGTGTTGTTCATTAAAGTAACAGCACCTAGACAATAGTATCACATGCAAGTAAAGTTTTACTTCAAGCTACAATGTTAGGAATGGTTTTTAAGTTGGACAGCTTAAGGAAGATTAGAAGATTTAACTGTATGTCACTTTGGTTCCTGTGCATCAAGCAAAAGCCAAGGAATTTGACTTTTGCAACTAAGTTAGAGTTTATCAAAGATTCAGTGGCCGTTCTTCAATATAATACCTTAGAGCTGTCTTAAAAGCAAAAGGATGCAAATCAACCATCAAAATCCGAATCAACATGCAAAAGGAATATACCAAACTAATTCCTTATGAAAAATTATCGTATCTCATAACCTACTAGATTGAAATCTTGACTTAGACTCTCTTTTGATATACAAATTCCTTTGGCCAATCTATCTAGCTATCATTTATATATTTTGCTAGATTTCTGCTAGTAGTTGTTTACCTTGCTAGAAATAGTTTTTACTAATTTGCTTTAGGATATCTGATAACATAATAATTGCAATATGATTAATTTAAAAGTTCATATATTTTGCCAACCTCTCGTCCTACAACTACCAAAGTCACTCAATTGCTATGAACATGACAACATTAGAAACCACCTTGAGCGTACAGTCCCTACCACAACTGCTGTCACTATCACCATGACGCCACCACCATCATACCAAGAACCACTATGACACCAATGCCTCCTATAGCACCACTGCCATAACTAAATTCCCTCACCAACATTGCCACCACGATGCCACCATTATCACATCCACCCTATCATCAATTGGCTTTTGCTTGTGTCCTCAACGCTACTCTGATTGCCAATACCATTATAACTATTGCTAGCATCGTTGCTTTTACCCCAATTTACTAGCCTTAACATTATTACACCAACACTACCACCATGGTGCCACCATTATCACATCTGTTGATGCCAGAAATATCTAAGCTGGATGTACCTGCAATAAGCCAAGCTCGATAGTGGGCCGAGGAAGGCTCTCCAATGCTTAAGTTAGTATAGGTAGATGATAAGAGAGATAATCCAGTCTAGGTATAGTTCTGACCAGTTACCTCTTAGACTGCATTTTGCGTGTATTTACAGTAGTTGTGGAGCTGAACTGGTGGCACCTTGTCGTGCTGAAGATGCAGCATGTTGTTGAATGGCTAGTGGGCTTGGAGTTCGACTAGCTTTGGGCCAGTCCTCATCACTTGCCCCCAAGCTTTGAAGTTTGAAGAATACAAAGTTAAAAAGCTCATAATAATAATTTAATGGCATACTTTACATGTTGTTTCAACCGTTAAGTGAGCTTTGTGTGTCGGACTGGGCGAGCTTGACCATATGCATGGGCGAGCTACATGGGCGAACTATACTAGGGCGAGCTATATATATGCATGGCCAAACAACACTTGTTGGGTGAACTACACATGTGCATGGCCGAACGACACTTGTTGGGCGAACTACACTTGTGCATGGTCGAACTACTCTAGGCGAATTACACATATTCATGTCTTGATATTTTGTAATTTTGTCTGAGATTCTTTCAATGTAGAGATTATTTAGTTGTACACATATTCATTCAATGCCAAAATTTGCAGAGATTTGTTACGATTCTTTGCTTCTCTCCTCAGAGATTTTTCTGCACCTTGCCTTTTTTTTTTATATAGAGATTTTTTCTCTTACTACCAAAATCTTATGACTTTTGGCAGAGATTCTTCTACACTTGCTAAGCTACGCTCTCTTTTGATAGAGATTTTTTCAATTAATGCTAAGATTTGTAAAGATTTCTTTCAAAAGAAAGTATGTCCAAAATATCATGCTTACGATATTTGACCGGCATTCTTTTCAAAAGGAAATTATGCTGCACTTTCTTATTCTATTTACTATTTATTTATTATTTTTTGTTTCCTTTATAAATCTATATTGCTTACACTTCGTCTTTCATTCTTCCAAACATCTGCCGAGAAGTTCTGCTACTCATTCTTCCTCTCCTTCTTTTCAGGCCTAATTTCTGGTTGCTGTCTTCTTCCTTTTGCCTATATATTACAGGTACCAATACTTTCTTATTCTTCTTTTTTCATACTTTCCTGTAGATTTGATTATGGCTTCGGATAGCGAGGGTTCTCAGAGTGAAGAGGTGCTCAGCGAGACATCCTCTAGTCCAAGTATTAGTGATGGTGATGAGGATGTGACTGACGGGGTTGGTAGGGGAGCGAGTTCTAGTGGGCAAGGTAGGATATTTTCTCTTCGTGAGTTCAAAACTTTGAGTTTTAAAATTGAAATAGATGGCTTTCTTTCTCCTCTTTACCAATATGGTTCATTTTTACCCCTAGAGAGCAATGACCGACGACATGAAGTGGACTTCTGGGTTGGTTCTTTAGTTGATATGAGAGAATGGGTAGGTGAAGAGGTTCTTGATACTCGCTCATCATACAAACATTCAGATGCAGTGATTGAGGATTTATACGGTTTTGACTGGGTTAATAAGGAAAAATTGGTTGTAAAATTTTTTTGTTTATAGTACCCATCCTATATGTGCTCCTCATGCCCGTGATTGATCCTCTTTTACCATGTATAGCTATTTTATTAAGCATGCTGGTATTCGTCTTCCTTTTTCTCCATTCCAAATGTCTATCCTTCGTTTTCTGAAAGTAGCTCATTCTCAACTTCATCCTAACTCTTGGGGGTATATGCGAGCATTTGAGATGTTGTGCGACTATTTGGGATTGGTTGCTTGCACTAGGTCTTTTTATTTTTATTTTTTTAAGGTAGCTTCCCACACTGGTGGTTGGGTGTCCTTGAGAGCAGTAAGAGATAGAAAATTTCTACAACTGTTGACTTCTTCTGCAAAGAGGTGGAAGGAATTATTTTTTTTGATTCGTTTGAAGAATAAGGATGGTACTACAACATTTTATTATAATGATAATGGTAAATTGTTGTTTCCCTTCAATTAGTATAATAACGTCCAAACTCCTTCACCGCCAAAGCTATCAGATTGCGATCCTGCAGTGCAACGAACTATTTATGTTTTTTCTCACTTCATCTCCTCTCCACTAAAAGTATCGCATATCTTAGGCAATTTTTGTTTAATGAATAGTAACTCAGATGAATAGTGTCTTAGGCGAGGATGAACAGTACCTCGGCATGAATAATATTTTTTTTTTGCGCTGGATAAACAGTGCGGGAGAGGACGAATAATGTCGCGGGCGAGGGTGAACAGTGCCTCGGCATGAACAATGATTTTTTTTTTNTACCTCGGCATGAACAATGATTTGTTTTTTTTTTGGTGGGCGAGCTTTTCCATTGGTAGGGTGAACTAGCCAGTTTTATTCTATACATATTAATCTTCTATTTTTTCTTGCAGGTGGAGAAATGCCTCGTGTTAAAATCAAGAAAATTCTACAAAGAAAGAGTGAACAAGGAGAAAGTTCTGGTGATAAAGGAAAGGCTCCAGCCCCAAGTCCTTCATTACGAAGGGGTGGTCTATTGTGCCGTGGTGGCGGTGTTCACTCATGCATGAGCCGTGGATTTCCTTCTCTTTCTAGTGGTCAAGAGACAGTTTTTCCGACTCCTACACCTGTTGTCCCACCTATTGCCTCACCTCCTCCAGCATTGGTCCTAGCAGATGTTACCCCTACAGGCGATTCTTCTGTAGGAGACAAGCGTCGTCGGGTTTCAGATCTTCCCATTGGTCCAGATGTTCCCTTTCAAGGGTATGGTGAGGATGGGCGATACATTCAAAACTTCCCTTTCAGTGACTTTAGCGCCCCTATTATAGTGTTACAGATCCCTTGTTCAGTATGTGGAATCGGGGCATGGATGTTTCTTCGGTTATGGGTGATTATTTAAGGTCTGATATGGATAAAAAGAATTTATGATAGGTGCCAACAACATCTGTAGTTAAGTTTTGTCAGAGGCATATGTTACGTTCTGCCGTAGCTATAGAACATCTTTATGAAGAATTCAACGCCAACCTGGATAACGTTGAAAGGATGGTTGCTGAAGTGGAGTCTATTAAGCAAAAACTGTTTGAGGCAGAGAGTAATTGCAAAGAGTTATAGATGGTTGTTGAGTTGACCTTTCTTGACAAGAAGGAGTGGGAGGGGGCCAGACTTGCTTAGGATCGTGAGAAAAAAAGACTGGAAAAATTGTTAGAAGATAAAAAGGTCGCTCTTGCTAAAGAGAGAGCGAAGCTGAATGAATGTCAGATACGCCTATCTGAGAAAGGGAGGGAGCTTAAGAGTGTGAAGGCCACTATACAAAAAGAGATAGATGAGATGAAAATGGCTATCGATAATAACACCATAGACACTTATGCGGAGGGAATGATGTTTGGTTTCAATAATTGTGTTGAACAGGTTTGGCTCTAGTTTGGGGAATTAAACACGAGTGAAGACATGCTAAACTCATATAAGGTTGTTAGAAATGGAGCTCTGTGTGACGAGGAGGAGGAGGAAACAATTGATAATGTTTCTTAGGGCTAGGGCCAGGGCAAGGTAGCTTTAATAACAATGTTTTTTATTTTTTTTTTTGGGTAGGCGAGCTTAGGTGAGCTTGGGCAATTTGTGGGCGAGCTCTCATCTCCCCTTTATCTTGTAATTTTTATTTTCAATAAATTGGACTTTTTAGTCGATATGTGGAGTAAGTTTTTCTTGTTGTTGTCTTGAACAAGCTTTCAACGGATGATCTTTGCAATGTTATTATTGAGTTACTTATTTTTGGAGTGTGGGGGCTTTCTGCTTTGCCATATTCCAGTTTATTGTCCTATGGATATTATTATGTTTGGTTGTACAGGGGCTTACAGCTTTGCCGTATACCGGTTTTACGTCCTTTGGACGGTTTTGGAATGAATTTTTAATCTCACTCTGAATATATGGAGACATTTCTTAGAAACTTGATTGTTTTATTCATGAAAACTTCATAATCAAAGTGTGTGAAGAGTCACAACATGCTTGAAAAACCAAACTAACTGAAATACTTTCACAGATTCACCATGTTCCATGTCCTTGGGATTTCTTTCCCATCTAAGGTTTACAACTTGTACACTCCTTTTCCTAACACCTTTGCGACTCAGTAAGGTCCTTCCCATATTGGTGCGAGCTTTCCTTCAGACGTCATTTTATGGCCTATTGCTGCACGTCGGAGTGCTAGATCGCCCTCTTTGAATGTTCTCTCCCTTACTCAAGAGTTGTAGTATCTAGCGCCTTGCTATTTTTGTGCTACTATCTGAATTGAAGCTATTTCTAGTTCTTCTTCTAGAAAGTCTAATTCTTTTAGCATATTTAAGTCGTTATTGTCAGCTTCAAAATGTTGTCTTCTCCAACTTGGCTCACTAGCCTCTACTGGGATCATTACTTTTTCACCGTACGTGAGGTTGTATGGGATTCTCCCGTGGCAGACTGAGGGGTGGTTCGGTAAGTCCAAAGAACATGACTTAGTTCATTGATCCAGTATCCCTTTGCTTTGTCCAATCTCTTCTTTAACCCTTGGAGTATTACTCGATTTGCTACCTCAACTTGGCCATTGGCTTGTGGGTGTTCTACCGAGGTATAATGAACTTAGATGTGCAAGTTTTCACACATAGCTCGAAAGTTCTTGTCCATAAATTGAGTTCCATTATCGGCCATTATAGAGAACGGTATCCCGAACCTGCAAACAATATATGTTAAAATTCAAAGAATTCACATAAAATAAAATTCAAAGCTCAATTTTAAACCTGCAAACAATAGCCTGTCATAGGAAATTTTCAGCTTGTTTTGCGGTAATTGTTGCTAACAGTTCTGCTTCAATCCATTTAGTGAAATAGTATATAGTGATGATCAGATATTTCTTTTGACCAATAGTTGTTGAAAATGGTCCGAGCAAATCTATTCCCCATCTGGCGAAGGGCCATGTGGTTTTTGACGGATGCAATTTTGTTGGGGGAACTATGTGCTCCGTGGAATATTGTTGGCATTTGTCACATTTTTGTACAAAGTTACTGGAATCTGTGCGTATAGTTGGCCAATAATATCCTACACGGAGAACTTTTTTGGCAAGTGTCCTTGCTCCAATATGACTCCCACATATGCCTTTGTGTACTTCCCGTAACACATATTCCGCTTTTTCCTTATCTAAGTATTTCAGCATGGGCACAGAGAACCTTTTTTTTTGTACAGTTGTGTCGCCTCTAAATAATATTTGTTTGTCATTCTAGCTAAGCTTCTCGCCTCACTTTTATTCTTGGGTAATTTTCCGAATTCGAGGTATCTGATTATGGGCGTCATCCATGATGCTTCAGCTTTGTCAATAACCATTATTTCTTCCTCTATGCTGGGGTGCTTCTTTGTTTCTTGAATTACTGTCTTGTTGTTCCCTGTTTTTCCTATACTGGCTAGCTTAGAGAGTATATATGCTCTTTTATTGCTCTCTCTCGGAGTGTATGTCATTTCAAAGTAACTAAACTGAGGAATTAAATTCTTGACAATGTTTAAATATCTCATCATCATCTCATCCTTAGCATTGTAATCTCCTTTGACTTGACTCGTGATCAGCTGAGAGTCACTTAATACTTTTATCCTATCTGCTCCCATTTCTTTTGCCAACTGTAGCCCTTCTATCAGTGCTTCATATTCAGATTGATTGTTCGAGGCTTTAAATTCGAACTTTAAAGCTTGTTCTACTTCAAGACCATGAGGGCTTTCTAATATGATGCCTGCTCTACTTCCTTTTACGTTGGATGATCCATCAACATGAGCAACCTAAGTTGCATGTGCTTCCATTATATCATCTTCAGATGATCGAGTCATTTTTGTTACAGAATCTACGAGGGCTTGAGCTTTCATCGCCCCTCTTTGTTCAAATTGTAATGTATATTCTGATAGTTCTACCGACCATGCCACCATTCGATCGATTAAATCCAGTTTTTGTAACACTTGCCGAAGCAGGGCATCTATTTGTATAATGACCTGGTGATTCTGAAAGTAAGGCCTTAATCGTTTTAAGGCATTTAACAACGCAAAAGCCAACTTTTCAATTTTTTGATAGTGAATTTTTGCTCCTTGTAGGGTTTTTCTTGTGTAGTATACTGGCCTTTGTATTCCTTTGTCTTCTCTGACTAAGATTGAACTTGTTGCTTAATTCGTTACAGAAAGGTAAATGTAGAGAGGTTCTCCCGTAATAGGTTTAGACAACAATGGGGGTGTAGAGAGGTAATGCTTCAATTGATTAAAGATATTTTGACACTTATCGTCCCAAGTAAATTTTTTAATTTGCTTTAAACGTTTAAAGAAGGGTAAAGATTTATCTGCTAACCTACTCATGAAAAGGGCGAGGGCTGTGATCCTTTCTGCGAGTCTCTGAATGTCTTTCACAAAGTTGGGTTATGGCATTTCAATTATGTCTCGGCATTTTTCAGGGTTGGCCTCAATCCCTCTGTGGCTGATCATATATCCGAGGAACTCGTCTGCTTCTACTCCAAGGGCACATTTGTCTAGGTTAAGTCTCATGTTGTACTTCTTTAACTCCTGAAACATTTCTTTCAAATCGGCCAAATGATCACCTCCTTCTGCTGTTTTTGCTAACATGGCATCAACATAGACTTCTACATTTCTACCGATCTGCTGTTTGAACAGCTTGTTCATCAATCTCTGGTAGATAGCCCTGGCATTTTTTAAGCCGAAAGGCATCACCTTATAACAGTAATTCCCATCATCTGTAATAAATGCAATTTTTTCTTCGTCATCTAAAGACATTTTGATCTGATTGTAACTAGAGTAAGCATCCATAAAACTTAACATTTTGTATCCTGATGCCCCATCTACTTGTTTGTCTATGTTGGGGAGAGGGTAAGAATCTCTAAGACACACCTTGTTGAGGTTGGTGAAGTTTACACACATTCTCCACTTCCCATTATGCTTTTTTTCTAAGACAACATTTGAAAGTCAAGTAGTGTATGTCACCTCCCTTATGAATCCTGCCCCCAACAACTTTTTCACTTCCTCTTTTATGGCTTGTAGTCTCTCTAGTCCGAAAGTTTGCTTTTTCTATGTTACCGGATGGGCATTCTAATAAATACTAAGTTTATGTGATCTGAAGTTAGGATCTATCCCGGGCATGTCTATGGCTAACCAGGCAAATAAGTCTAAAAATTCAGTGAGTATGACGATCAATTTTTTTCTTGCCTCCTCTGTCAACTGGTCCCCAACTCGTATTTTTTTGTCTGTTCCTAACCCAATCTTTACTGTCACCAAGGTCCCCTCCAGTTGTGGTATTGTTTCTTTTAAATCTTCTCTCACATCTAACTCGGTATACATAACATTGTGGGGTGTGCTTGCTTTTGACTTTCTTGCCATATGTTCTTCAATTCTCAGACTCACACTATAACACTTTCTTGCTGCTTCTTGTTCTGCTTGGACCACACCCACCCGAGCTTCCTTGGTAGGGAACTTCATTGTAAGGTGTGGTGTAGACACTATTGCTCTTGCTTTATTGAGGGCAAGTCTCCCAAGGAGTGCAGTATATGCTGACTCACAGTCTACTATAATAAATTGAACAGATATGGAAACTGTGTCTGGAGATTGGCCTAAAGTGACCCACAATTTAACATATCCCTTTACATGCACCTTTTTACCTGAGAATCCGACTAAAGTTCCCAGAAAGGATTGAATTTCAGAATCTAGAATTCCAAGACCTTTAAATGTGTTATAGTACAATATGTCAGCTGAACTTCCTTGATCGACCAGTACCCTATGGACTTCCCAATTAAAGATCATTACCATAATTACCATAAAGTCATCGTGATTTCGCTGAATGCCCTGATAGTCTTCTTGGCTGAAACTAATAATGGGCTCTCTTATTGGGCCTGCCACATTCATCACCGCTCTTCTGTATCTTTTTCTATATGAAGAGGTAGGTCCTCCTCCAGTAAATCCTCCGGCTATTGTAGTTATAACACCTGCTACTGGGTGTGGTTCTTCTCTTTGCTGCCTTTGAGGAGGGGGATGTTGTCGATCATGTTGAACTTGTTGCGGGGATATTCTCATTATAGGGGATCGGCTCCTTTCTTTTCCCCCAGTCTGATTTCCTTGGTTCCTTCTTTCATACTGTTTTTTAGGACCCCTAGCCATGAATCTTGTTAGCTTGCCTCTTCTTATTAATTGTTCAATTTCATCTTTTAGATCAACATAGTCATTGGTGAGGTGACCAAATTCTATATGATACACACAGTACTTGTTATTGGTTGAACTTGGGTGTTGAAATTTTTGTCGAGGCTTGGGTGGGTTGAGGAGATCTGTCTGGTATATAGCACCCAATATTTTCCCCCTGGTTTAATTAAGAGGAGTATAGTTTCGATATTTTCTTGGTAGCGACCTTCGTTGTTCTCCTAATCTTCTCTTTTCATCTTTCCTGCCATATGACAGTCCTTGTTCTTTTCGAAAATCTTGCTGCGAGGCTTCATTTTTCTTGTTGGCAGCATTTATCTCTTTCATTCTAATGTATTTATCCGCTCTGGTTAATAAGTCATCCAGATTAAAGGGTGGTTTCTTAGCTAGAGAAGCAGTGAATTCACTGGTTCGTAGTTCGGCCATTATAGCATGGATAACAACATCTCCACTTAAGTTTTTTTATCTAGATTAACTTTTTGGTAAATCTAGTCAAGTAGTCTTTAAGTGGTTCATTGAGTTTTTGCTTAAGATTTATAAGGGATGTAGAGGTTTTGAGGTGGGAGTGACTAGTTGAGAAATAGGCCAAGAATTAAGATGAAAGGTCACGGAAGCTGTTGATGAATCCTGGCTTAAGGGAGGAGAACCATAAAAGAAATGCCTTTTTTAGTGTGCCAGAAAATGCTCTGCACATAATCGGGTCTAGGGCGTCAGTGAGCAACATAGCCGATCAGAACAGAGTCAAATGCTCTTGGGGATCCATGGTACCATCATATACCTCAAACTGTGTTGGGGGACAAAAATTCTTGGGTACCGGAGTACTCATTATGTGCGTGGTGAATGGGTGTGATCCATCCCCTAAGTCGCAATGAGTAGGAGGTTGATAACAGTGATTTGATGGGTAGCCTTGGGCGTAGCTTGCTCCAGGCTGAGGTGGGTGAGGTATGTCATTAAAAGGATCATATTGTGTGTAGCTGGCTTGAGGTGTATAGAGAGAAGGATGTGGGTAAACTGGTGGGTGGGGGTACCAATGTGGGTAAGGTTGGAGTGGCCTCTGGTCAAAGTGGTTTGTTAGGTGATGAAAAAGAGATAGGGTTAAGGCTATTTTTGTCTCGGTAGATTGGGTTGGCACCCTTCTTCGGTGTTGTCGCTCATGTTGTAAGGCTGCTTCTAGGTCGAGAATAGGTTCCCGTAGTTGTTGAGGGTCAGTATCTTGTTGGTTGTTATTGCTCTCTTGTGGGGTAGGACTACGTTGTAGCCGCCCACCTGTGAAAGAGACACATAGGCGTTGTTCCGGGTATTTACCATGATGAAAAAAATGTGGGATCTAAATTGTTCCCTACAGACAGCGCCAATTGTTGATGCTAGAAATGTCTAAGCTGGATGTACCTGCAATAAGCCAAGCTCGGCAGTGGGCCGAGGAAAGCTCTCTGATGCTTGAGTTAGTATAGGTAGATGATAAGAGAGATAATCTAGTCTAAGTATAGTTCTGACCAATTACCTCTTAGACTGCATTTTGGGTGTATTTACAGTAGTTGTGGAGCTGAATTGGTAGCGCCTTATTGTGCTGAAGATGCGGTGCGTTGTCGACTGGCTAGTGGGCTTGGAGTCCGACTAGCTTTAGGCCAGTCCTCATCAACATCCACCCTATCACCAACTCCACAACCACCATTTTAGTGCCATTCCACAACACTACTATGATTGACAATGCCATTATAACCATAGCTTGCACCACACTACATTCTTTAGCTCAGACCGTACTAACTTAAACTTCGGAGCTCGAATATCATCATTTGACCCTTGGTTCATTTGTTATTGTGTAAAAATATACTTTCGGCTAAACCTCATCCACCTTTCTGACCTTCAGCTCAGGTCAGGCATCGTCAGTAAAAAATATGACCAATAGTTATCTTCCTTATTGTCCAAACTCCTAAAGACACTCGCTACAAAAAGGAGAGCATTACCTATCTCACTACAGATCATTATCAATTTGACCATGGTTTAATTATGGGTTTATAGACATACATAATTGATAAGTTGGTTTTATACCACTTATCCTGTATTTATCTAGCTTGTTAATTGTTTGGTCTAGGGTATTTTGAGTTTGATTCTTATGAATTATTGTTTTTTATAAGTTTTTACATTAGAAGTCTTTGGAAGTCACTTTGGTATTTTTCGGTGTCAAAAAGAGCAAGTTTTGGCAAATTTAGGATGAAGACAGCAAATTGGGCGCCGCAGCACCCTATTTACGAAGAAAACCAAAGAACAAACAGAAGCTAGGGCGCTGCAGCCCCCTCTAGACAGAAGCTAGGGTGTTGTAGCCCCCAATCTGGGCGCCGCAGCGCCCAAACCCAAGGCTGCAACCCCCGACGGTCAAACTCGGGATTTGACTTCTGAATTTCCTAATTTCACTAGGACTCCTAATTTATTTTAATTCCTTTTTCACTTAAACTGTCTAGGACCTATAAATAAGACTCTTAAAGTCTAAATTAGGGTTTCACACTTTTTAGAGAAGAGGCAAGAGGAGAAGAGGATTCAAGCTTGAAGATTGAGATTTTCGGCATGAAATCGTCACATCCCATAGTTCAATTCTTCATCTCTCTCTTGTAACTAATGTCTAATCTGTGTGTAATGTTATTTTCTGCAATTATCATGAACTAATTCCACCATCTAGGGTGGAGATGTTGCCTAGCTTATGATGGATTGTAATTTCTAATGAATTAGTCAAAGGACCATCTTCTTAAATTGACTTCTTGATCCCCGTACTTAATACTTCTGTTTGACTGGCCATCAATTTAGATGAGCAGGTGATTACAATAATACTTGAAAGTTAGTTGTGATTGAGGACCATAGGGATTAAGATCATAAATTACATAAGGGATAAGAATATACCGTTATGGTTTATGTAGCCATTAAAAAGAACCATAGAACGAATTGAATTATGAGATTATTCACAATTCACATAGGAATATAGTGGATTCATAGTTTGAGAATATATTTGTTTGACCTTGGGAAAGGCTAATAAATAACTTAGGGTTCTTGGCTAGTAATTAGGGAGATTGTTGTTGATTAATGAATTNGACTTCTTGATCCCCGTACTTAATACTTCTGTTTGACTGGCCATCAATTTAGATGAGCAGGTGATTACAATAATACTTGAAAGTTAGTTGTGATTGAGGACCATAGGGATTAAGAACATAAATTACATAAGGGATAAGAATATACCGTTATGGTTTATGTAGCCATTAAAAAGAACCATAGAACGAATTGAATTATGAGATTATTCGCAATTCACATAGGAATATAGTGGATTCATAGTTTGAGAATATATTTGTTCGACCTTGGGAAAGGCTAATAAATAACTTAGGGTTCTTAGCTAGTAATTAGGGAGATTGTTGTTGATTAATGAATTAGGAATAAAGATCCGGACTAGTTACAGTGAAATCGACATCCTAGATACTTTCTCACCATATTTTTACTCATTTTGTAAGTGATTGTTCGTTGTTTAACAGTTTTCCATGTAATTATCATCATAATTCACTTATCAATTGTCTAGATAAAATTAGAATACGTATAATTTTGGTACTTAGTAGCTATAGTCTTTGTGGAACAATAATTTATCTCACTTCTTTATTACTTGATTACGGAACGTGAACTTGCATTCACTTTTTACGTAACAATAATTCTTGAGTTTATTATTATGGAATACTAGAACTTGATAAAAAATATTCAATGGTGTTTTTGCCCTATGGCAAGTACCTACTTTCTAGGTAGGTGCTTTCGTTACCTTTTAGTCTTTATTTTTTTTAAGTTCTTGAACTTTTGACTTTTACAATAAAAAAGAAAAAAGAAATTTGGCAATTTAATAATTGACATGATAGACATAGTCTAACGGTTTAGATTAAACATAACCATTTCCAACTTCATACATTTCCTTAAAATGCGAAGCCCCAAGAACTAGACAACTGCCATAAAAACATAGCAACAACCATCACAGTGGCAAACAAAAACTGAAATAGGGATTTTGTATGTAAATCTAGAAGAGCAACTTTTTTCTACATGATCAGATTCATAGCAAAATGCATGTTTGCAACAAGTGCTTTAGTCCAAGATTTCTTAGTTTAAGTTGGGGGCAAGTGAAGGAAGAGGCAGCTAACAAATTTTTTTTTTTTTGGTTTCCTAAAGTATCTTCAGGCTTTGTCCATAACTAATTCTTTGAGGTACTGTCGGGTGCTAAAGCGGGGACCTCTCCCAAGAAAGTTTGCTGCATCCACAAAGGCTCAAACTTGAGATCACTTGCTTAAGCGACCAGAGTCGGTAGAGGCAGCTAACAATTAGTTGCAATGAAATGAAAATATAATCTTAGCATAATTTGACATGGCTCAAATATATATATTATTGACAAGTAAATTTTGACATATACTCAAATGTAGATATAGATAGACTCTGAGCAATGGCTCAAGTGGTCATATATCCAGTCTTAAGATTAGGAGATTCTTAGGACCTAGGATTAAGTCTTAGTATGTCTACTCTTGGTAGTTGTGATATTATTATGGAAATATTATTGGTAACCTACAATTTTTAAATGTTTGTTCTTTCTTTTATGAGAGTTTTTTGAAAATAATTGTATATATTTTGTAATGTAAAAATATTTTATCTCTAGAAGAAGAAAAAATTAAAATAGATAGACTCACTAGGAAGACCTTTAGAGTTTAGATTGCAAAGAAGAGAACGAGTCCTGCAAAGGAAATTTGTTGTGAAAAAAAAAGGAAAAAAATATTACATTGTGGATCAAAATAATTTTTTCAAGGAAAAAAAAATTGAATATAGCCAGTCAAATGAAACTAAAATTTATTGAGTGATTTCTTTTTTAAAATTCAATTTGAAAAGTAAGTCAAATGAACCTAAATCATTATAAAAAGACTTCAAACAGAACCAACCGGATCATCCCTTGAATCAAATCAAATTAAATAAAATATGAGTTAATTGGGTTTTCTTCTTTGATTGAAGTTTTTTCTCAGGTTAAATATAACGAAAAAGGATAATTTATAAAGATTATATCATCAAGTAACCAAGAATCATTCAAATTTATTTGTAGAAGATTTATTAGCTTTAGATAACAGAATAATATGTTATAAAGTATTAGTATTTTGAATTATTCACTCATTTTATATTAAGTCATCATCAGCAGATTACTTACTTGAAAATTTATTAAATTTTGATGTTTATAAAATGTTAATCTTCAATCATATTAGTGGGATGAAACTTATTTTCAATCATATGTATATTTTAGTGATTATAACTCGTATGGTGGATTCTCTTTAGAGTTTACTAGAAATATATGAATTAATCCCAAAAAATTCTAATAATTTAATTTTTTTATTAACTATTTTAATTTAGGGCTACTACTACAATACATAATATAACACAACTAATCATGGGTAACTGAACTAACCTTTGATTTTGGAACTACTACAAAGATCTCAAAAAATTAATTCAACTCATGTGTTTCAAACATCTAAATAGTTGACAAGTTCAAGTTCTAGGTTAAAAAAGTTGACTTAAAATACAAGATAATTTTAACCCAATTAAACTCAATTTATTAATTATTTTAGTGTTTAACTCACACTACGTTACTCTTTTCTAGATCTCACAACAATACCAAGTTCATAGGCTAGTTCTGTCACGTGTGTCAAATTAAGTATACATACACAATATAACATTATTTATTGTAGAATTGACTTTTACAACTATATATGCTCAAATATTATTCATTGCAGGAAAAAGAAGGAAAATGAAGTCTAACTCAATTCCAGTGATGAAAAGAAAATAAGGCTAAAGAACATTTTAATTCCTACAAATGAACGAAATGAAGGAATTTGAAAGGTGTACTCTATTTCCTGCTTTTTAGACTAGATAGCAAAATAATGCCAGAGAGATGAAACTAAGGATGGAATATGAAGGGCAAAGGAGAAATGAAAATGAAATTCAAATGATGTAGCAAGTTAGGAATAAATAGAAGACAAGTACCGGAAAGGGAGCTAGAATGAGTTGGGAATATGCTTTCAGAACATTGGAATTAGTTTGAAATGAAATATGATATTTCTAATCTTAACAGAACCAAAAAGAAAGAAAACATAGTGAAACTTAATTTGGAAGAGACTTACCTCTTCTTCAGGATTGTAGTTTCCAATTAGGTTGGTATAAAAATTGCACTTCCACAGAGGTCAAAGCTTCTGAAAGGTTGATTTCTGATTTTTGAAGTTAGAACTGGAGGCTGGGTTACTCAAGCCTTTGATAAGAGAATCTCAATATCAAAGCCCAAATGGTTGTTGGTATCGTAAGTTGGTGGGATTACAATTTACAAAGGAGTTTATATGAGTGGATTGGGATATGGAATTTGTTGTGGAGTGTGTGTGACTCAAACTGATTTCATTCACTTTGTTTCTTTTTGACTCATTGGAAAATAATTTTACAGTCACAAAGAGGAGCTTTTGTTCTTGTTCTACAACTCTCTCAATGGCTTTATTCTTTACTTGTTGCTTTGCTTATATAATTCCCAATGGGATTCTAATTGTGTCCCATGCATTACTTTCCTTTCCATTTAATAACTAGATCAAAATAAGGATGCCACTTGGCCAGGTTGTTCATATTGATGCTATTCATAGATCAAAGTCACGGTTTTCATGTCTCCATTCTAAATTCCTTGCTTCTACCAGTGGCTTATACAAGTCAAATTAATGTAATAGAGAAGCATGGGGTTACATCAACTCGTAAAAATAATAGAGACATGGCAATACACATGGTTATTGTTTACATTCAAACTGAATAGAGCCAGTAACAGAGAGGCATGTGATTGATCATTAGGACGATGGTGGATTAGTAGAGTGAGTATTATAATTGAACAAAGGGTGGGTTCTTGATGTGGAATGTAAAAAAGGAAGGAGAAATAGTATTATATACATGTAAAATGAACAAAGCTTGCTAAACACAAGCCATTAAATAATTGGAGATGCATTAATAGCTCAATCAGTTTTAACAGTTTCACGTTGTAAAGCACTCTTCAGAAGGTGATCAAACATCAATTTCCAATATAAATGCTACCAAGCAGCTCAAAAAACGTCCAACAATAAGCAACAACTTTTTAAGTTGTATGAGATGCCGGAATCAACCTAAAGTGTTTGGAAACAGGGACACAGTGCATGAAATTCAACTTTATAGGCCTGTTGAATTCCAAAATGATAAGCTTGAGTTCTACATAAGCCTCCCAATCCTCACCAGCAAGTTGACATTACCTTAAGGAGAAATGTATGAGTTGCAAGAGAAGCATGAACGGCTTAAACTGTTCAAAGTAAATATCAAACTTGTTTCTAAAATTAATGGGAAGGACTTGACTACCTACTTGAGCAAGAATACTCCAGATGGGCTGCCAAAGACAGAGAACGAAAAGCCATCATAGATGAATAATGAGAGGGTCTGTTGGACCAACCAGGTAAACTGAAAAGGCAAAAGTCTTGAAGATTTCTGTAATGTTCATTGTTCAATTGCTTGAGAGTGGTGGCAGTTATTTAGAAGCTTATCCAAACAAAGACTAGAAATGATCAGAAGTTTGCAACAACTGTCTTCCAACTTCTTTTGTATGATAATAAGGTATTTGACCATTCTCTTCATCTTAAGATGCTACAGTTACAATTATGTTTTCCTCACTTGATGTCATTGCCATGATCATAAACCTAATCAAGTAATTGGTAGTATAGCATGAACGTACGTGTCTTTTTATGGCCAGTGAAATGCCTTTTGGTTGTAGGCATCACGTACCCAACTAATTTATATGCAACTAAGTATTTAATTCATCCATAATCTAAAGCAGCAACAACTCTAGATAAGACCTCCAAACCTACACCACCCCAGAAAACACACATCCTGAAGGTTCGAAAGTTTAGGCTGATTCGACCAGTCAGCCACAACCCAATGAAATTCTCACGAATTAGGTAAGCTACTATGTAAACATTAAACAAAACACAAAGCAGGATTCTAGAACTATTACCCACAAAACTGTCATACAATGTAAGAAGCACAGCTGCAAGAGAAAGGGGGAGGAGGGATTTTGATCTACAAATAAAACCTGTGCCGAAATGTAGATGAAATGTCTCATTCAGCATCATACATATTTATCCCAAACAAAAAACACAAATAAAATAAGTCCATGTTTCTCCTCAAAACAAATGTCAGGCTGGTGGGGCTGCAAGTCTACTGCATAAATCATTCATGGACACAGCATTGGGCAACATTTCAAGCACCTAGCAAGAAACATCCAAAAATGTAAGGAATATTACTTCAATAATAAATAGCAAAGCACTTTGTAATGCAGTTCAGTCTACTAGAAGACTTCTATAGAAGTCAAACTTCATAGATGAAAATTGGAAAATCCCAAGATATGGCAAGTCTTGGTGAAACCCATGCACGGTAGAATTGTGTGGACATAATATATTGATGGCACCACTAGAAAATGTTTACAATAAGCCTCTTTTTTAGGGGCGTGGTGACGGTGAGTAAAGCAATATGATATAGATAGATAAATATGATGCCAAGGTCATAAGCACATCACAATATGTTGTATGTAGTTTTATTGCCCCAATACTCACCAACAACCAAGCAAATGGTGGTCAAACATATGCTTTCTTATTACCAAAGTGAGAGTTGCAATAATTACAATCTTTTAAAATGATTACAAGTGTCAAGTAAGATAAATATATACAGGCAATACAATAATTATAAAGACAGCACTATAATCGCTACAATCATTTTGAATAATTTCCAAGAAAGTAGATACTGATCACCTGGACTAATTATAAACAGGCAGTGCAGGTTATTGGACAAGTTTACAAGTTTATAATCTAATTAACATGATTTGACATCTCATTGTTTCCACAAAATGATTAAATGAAAAATATCTGATAAATGGAACCTAGGTGAAGACAAAGTACCTAGACAACAAAGGCATCGAGTACAGGGAACTTCTTGTCCAATTTGAAGACATTCCTTTTAACAATAGAAACCTTCAAGAACTCCCGGGAGCAAGCTTCATCTGTGTCTCTATTGACGTCAGGACAACTGATTTTCACGTCAAAGATCGACATGAAAACACAACAATGGCCACGAGTGTCTCTGCCATTCAAGACTGCACAAATCTTTTTTTGGTTCTGTTTAATGCTATCAAGATCTAAAAAGTAGTGGGTTACGTAGGACAAAGGAGAGTAAGGCGTGATTATCCCAGAGAATACCCCATCAAGTTTTTGAAAGAACAAGAGTTCACCTGTTTTCGCCATTGCAAAAGCAAAGACTTTATAAATTTCAATACCACTATATCCATTAAAATATGCTTGTCTTACTGTTTGAACAGAAAGTATAACTAGGGAGTTTTCATCAGTGAATCGTAGATCGGATACACATAATCCATTAAAAGGTGGGTGTAGGTTAAAATCAGAAAAATTTTTCCAAATGGGGTACTCACAAATAATTTTCTACCCTTGGGACTCGTGATCAAAGACATAAAAATTATGATCATCTAAACAGGACAACTTGTCGTGCGGAACAAAATGGTCATACACAGGACAAGGGTAGTATTCGTCTGGTTCTTTTGGGAATGGAAAAGTTTCCTAGAAAGGAGGATTAGGCGCCTCACGCCAACATTTATTGGCGGGATCATAAACTTCAAAAGCAGGGCCTTTGGGTTCTATATATGGAATATATAGATTGGGCGAGCAATGAAGAATGTAAATGCTACCCTTAAGATTGGCCACCAATGCAAATTTCCCATCATTGAGGCTGCTATGAGGACTTAAGACATTATGGGGGTGAGTGAGGTGGAACTCGTAGACAGAGTTGGAGCAGCCAGCGGATTTTTCAGCTAAATCATATGTGGATTCTAAATCTTCATCTGTGACACTCTTGTGGTCCTTAAACTTTAGGCCATCCAGCAAATACACCTTATCACCCAATTTGATGTGACGCAAACCCAGGGGAAATGCATTTTTCAAGAGTTCCAGATGGGAACTGATGGGCGCCGCTGGGGATGATTCGCTCTGAATATTGAAAGTTCTAACATTATCTAGATTGATACCCACCAGATCCCCAGCTATCTCTAGAAAAAGAACTTGTCCTTCATCTTTAGCTCTCTGCAGCCTCACCGCCGATTCTTCCTCTTCCCTGGGTTTCGGTTTCTCTTTCTTTATTAAAAGTAGTCCTTTCTCTTTTTCTTCTTCTTTACGGCTCTTCACCATTGCCAATTTGGTCTCTCTCTTGACGTTTGATCCTTCAACCATCTCTGTTCTCTTGGTGCCGCTCTCCGGAATTTGGATCCTCAATCTCCTTCGAAATATCTTTATGCTTTTTTTTTACTAAATTCAAATCAAGATCTACCTCATTGCACCTTCAATCTGAAGCTTGAGATCTGCCAATGGAATCTCCAACGAAACAGCTTGCTCATGGGTCTTCTTCGATGTGGGCAGCAGCAGAAGCAATCAAGAATCGGAAGGGCTGGTTTTGAAAGCTATAGAAGAAGAAGATGGAGGAATAGGAATGGATAGGAAGAAGAAGACAAAGAATCAAGAGCTGAGGCAGAAAGAGAGAGGGTCCAGAGGGCCAAAGGGAGAGTGGAGAGAGCCGAGAGCAGAGGGTAATTTGCGAGAGGGGGAGAGGAGGTGCTGCGTGCAGTGGTAAGTGGTGACGGTGAGTCCTGCTGCGCCCCGGACAACACCGAGTTTGTTGGAAGCTTTGCCAACGTTTCCATTTATATTTCAGAACGCATAATCTAAAATATAAAACTAGAGAATCAGAAAGCATAATCAGCGGGGACAACTTGCAAAACAAAAAAACATGGAGCTGAGAATCAGAACTAGAATCCTAAACAAAAAATATGGAATAGTTGAGCAATGAACATCTTATTTTCATTTATATTTCAGGGGTCACTTGATATGCTAAATCATAAATATCCATTTTGGTCATACAATTGTGAAATTGTTTTTAGCTAAAATATGTTCTATTAATCATTGATACTCAAGTGAAAAGCAATTACATAGATGTCTCTATCCTCTCTCTTCCCCTTTCAAAGTGCTTCTTTTAATCATCTCTATCTTCTCGCTGCATTATTTTTACAAGTTCTACAATTCACTCTACTTAATCTCACTCCTCGAAGGTGACTAATCATTAATTTTCCAATGTAATCACACAACCAAAATGCTTCTTCTCTCCACTATCTACTTTGTCCTTCTGAATGGACGCTTTTCCGGTCTTAAACTTTTTCGATTGCCTTAGTATCATCACTTATTCTGTTTTCTTTCTCTCTACTTTCCTTTTCATTGAAACTGAATCACTGCTGGCAGAAATCTGATAGGCCGTGGAAGTTTGAATTTATCCTTCCTCTAGTCACAAACGAAGTTTCAGTTCTTTCTCACACAATGGAAGTGTTGGTGAGTAAGATTGGTCCCTCTCTCTTTCTTTTTTCTTTTCTTTCAAGCCATGCCTGTTTGTAGGATTTTATCTTACCCTTCGTAGCTTTAGAAAAGAGTTGTAGCTGGTTTGTTGTTCTATAATCCGTTTGTCTGTGATTATATAAATTCATTCAAAAAATTATTGGTGTATAATATTTGATTTTTCATGTTTAATGTTTTCAGTTGGAAGATGCTTTGCAGGGTATGAAAATGAAGAACGGGAAGCATATTCATGGGGACAAAGTAGAGGATTTCTTCAGTGCAATTAAAGTTCGTGTTTTGATTTTATCTTTTCATCTTGAGTCAATGCAGAGATTTTACACTGTTGAACCTGTGTATTTTTTAGCTACAAATTTTTCCTTTTCCGGAAATTTACAGTAATATAACACTATTAATCCATTAATGCTATTGCAGAGATTTCCTTTGTCCTTTCTGCAGTGAATATTTTCGAAAAAGTTATGGCTGTTTGTTTGTTTTTTTTTTTTNTTTTTTTTTTTTCATTTTCAGTTTTGATTTCTTAAAATACATTTTTATTTTCAGTTTCTAAATTTTAGAAAACATGTTTGGTTTGTAAAACTAAAAACTGTTTTTAGAAAATAAAAACAATGAAAACATATTTGGTATAAAAATTTCAAAAAATGAAAATTATGAAAAAGTTAATATATTTTTTTATTCATTTTTTGTCTATTTTCAATAAAGTTTTAGATAATTTATTTCTAATCACCATTCCACAAGTCATCCAACACAAACAAGAATTTTTTATCCCTCAAATTTTGCTTTAGTTCAACTCGAAGAAAATATGGATCCCTCCTGTTGTAAGTCTTGGAAGTTACAGATTCTAAAAGAGTTTGGGTCACCTTAATAACATCAAAATCCTCTAAGACACATACCCAAGTCCTAAAGGAGGAGAAATTATTACCATATTATTAATTGTCCAAGGCAAATATACCAAGAGATATGCCAAGTACGAGGATCATACTAGAATATCTCAACCTCTGAGGATTGTTCGATAGATAATGTACTTTGATTATTGATTATTTTAAGATTAATAGAGTAAATATGCCTCTACTAATTAAATATATGGTGATGCCTTTTTGTTCTAGTAATGATACAAAATTCAGACCCCACTAAGCATCATTCTTGAAAGAGTCTTTGTTGCACACCAACCTTTAATAGATTGAATAATATATGCTAACAGGAAATGTTGACCTTTTAATTCTTAGACTCTAGAGTTGGCTCAAAAAATATCTCAAAGGACCTATAAGTTTAATGAAATTTCCTACCACTTGATGAATGAGCTTTTAATTAAGAAAAAATTCCACACAAGAATAATTCATCTACAAGCTTAAACTTCAGATGAGGTTGTCCCTGTTGGAAGCCATAGGCATAATGGGTGCTATAAGCAAAAGAAAATGGAAGTCTTAGTAAAAGAATGGCAATGCTCTTCTATACCATATGTAACAAGAACTATTCTCATCATACCAAAAAATAGAGAGAAAAGGAGATTCAGAGGA
This sequence comes from Cercis canadensis, assembly GCA_003255065.1. Lineage (NCBI taxonomy): Eukaryota > Viridiplantae > Streptophyta > Magnoliopsida > Fabales > Fabaceae > Cercis > Cercis canadensis. The sequence goes on along the minus strand of QAOA01006394.1, from coordinate 59,474 downwards.
AAATATGAGTGAAGCCATACAATAAAGAACTAGATCTTATAAGAATCCCATTATTAATTCTAGCTACCAAGTAAACAAATAATGTGACTAGAAGAAGCACATATACCCAGGACATATTACATAGGAAAAACACCTAAAGAAACTATTTGTTAATGATAGGAGAAAGAGGTTGAAAATCTACATTGTGATTCAAAGTTCAGAAGTACTGCAATATATTATTACATGGCCAATACTCTATTGTTGATTCTAGCAAGCCAAGCCAAACGATAATGTGAGTAGAAAAAGCGAAAATACATGGAAGCCAAACAAAAACTGGTAATAGTCTAACCACTGAGGAATCTACTAAGCTAGCATCTACCACTTGCTCCACAACTAGCAATTTATATAACCATATGATCTACATATTCTAGTTCATCCTAAGAAAATCCATGGAGAAAGAGAGTAAGATTGTGAAGGATTTCAGCCATAAGCATACACTTTGTCCTCGTGAAGTGCAGAGGAAGATGAAATCATTTGCAGTGCTTGTGAGCAAGAGCTTTCAGGTTCAGATTACAAGTGCACAAAGAGAAAGTGTGAGTTCCTCATCCACAACTCCTGCTTTGAATTGCCACGAGAGGTTAAGCACAAATCCCACCTCAAACATGCTCTAACTCTCCTCTATTCCCCCTCTTATGGGACTAGTGTGTTCTGGTGTGATGTTGTGGCCTTTACGGCTCGGCCTTCCACTACCACTGCATTAAATGTCAATTTTATCTCCATGTTGGATGTCCATCTTTACAAGTATTTCATCATATTTCACAAAAAATCAATTGTATGTGTTGTCAAGCGAATGCAAGCTGCATGTATAGCATATCAGAAAATATTCAATATATCTACTGTGACTCAAGGACTTGAGAAGTTCATATGCTGCCTTTAAGGTTTAATTTTGATGAAAAAAGATTCAGAGAAGAGAGTGATTAATAGGCACACTCACTACATCTGCAGAGACACCAGCTATTAATTAGACTATTAGTACTTAGAGTAATTGGCAAAACCCATATCAGATAATGACATTCATGAAATATGCACAGAATTTTCTGCATAGAAGGTGAAAAATAAAATTAAAAATGATCTTTGACTAGGAAAAGAAAAATAGGTGGTTCCAACATAAATTAAGTAGTTAAGTGTTGATCAGTTCCAAAATTGGCATTGGCTGCCTCAAGGGTGGAGACAATCATACAAGCAAAACTCTTCAAGTCAGAATATTTTACACACCTGAAATCCAACTGGTGGATTAGGGCCTTGTCCAACTTTAATATCCTTGTATTGCAAACCTGACTCAGGGTTACCATAAGCACCTTCATTGCATAATTCACATAGCATCAGTCAATAACTACAGAAATTAAAATATAAGTAAAGGAAAAGTCATTCTCTTACCACACATATATCACGTGCCACAACTTGAAACTGATTCAATATCTCTCAAAGCATGAGATCTCTATAAGAATTCATTCAAAGTATGGTCAAAAGACATACCATTGAGCTGCTGTAAAATCTAACTATAAGTATTCCTTCTTATTCATGTTAGAGCAATATATTCTGTTTTCTAGGAAGATTATGGGTATAGGTTAGACAGTGTACCAGTACATTAATTCTTATAAAATTCAACAAGAGAGCAAAGCATTATAAGATTCAAAACTGTACCAGTAAGTCTATATCATTTTCATCCAATGACAGGTAAAATTGTTAGGGAAATCTGGGGTCACAAAACTTTAAAATGAAGTGACAGCATATGATGATTTGCACTAGAGAGGCAGCAATTTGTAAAAAAGCTTGCTACAAGAAAAGAACTAGGCAGAAGTTTCCAACATATATAATCTTGAATATCCATGCCAATGGTGCTATTTAAGGAACCCCTTTAGTCAAATCTTGTTTTTCTTTTGTTGAGGGGGGTTTGCCAACATCAAATCGAGAGTTGAGTAAATTTAATGTACTTAGAATATCTTCTGCAAGACATGGGGTTTCAAGTATCCAAAACTCAAGTCATAAAATTATTTTTCGCAAGTAACTGACTTTTAAGAAACTAGCTGCCTAACATTAGTTGATGAAGGCAATGCAACCACCTGAAATGTCAATGCATTCTTAACAACGTACAGTAATCAATCATCAGTAGTGTTTTAACTTAGAAAAACAAAGAAACGTCAGAGAGAAGGGTACTAAAAAATCTCACCATACATTTTCAAGCTCTTTCTCACAAGTGTCATCACATAGTCTTGTCTTTTGCTCTGGGGGCAAACCAGCTCCTTTGGCATCAAATGAATTCATGAAGACGCTTGAGACTCCGAAAGCTAACCCAAGAAAGTCTCTATGTGAAATTGTATTAAAAGTAGTCATGCAATCTCTTGTCCTTGAGAATTTAAATTTCATGTATGAGTTTGGGAATTCCACAATTGGATATCAAACTTTATCATAGGAAATGCCTTGTGAAGTGAAAGATAGACTTTTAGAGGAAGTAGAGCCTATTGAAACGTACAAAATTTATTGAATAATTGAAGCTGAAGCATTGGTAATGAAGTTAATACTTTAACTATGCAGCAACGGAAATGGTTACTACAATCTGAACTCGCTCAATATTGATGTCAACAATTTCGTAGTAAATATTATATGAAATTTTCATTGGAAATTTTCAGCAAAATAGCAGAATTAATATATAAAAAGAAAAAAACTATACTCTATTTACAGAAAAAAGAGTAGAATGAATTGAATCCCATAAAATCCCTTCTCCATTCAGCTCACAAAGCATTGATGTTAAAGCAACTTATACTAAAGATAATAAAAAGAGATGAGATAAACGTGTAGCAAAGAGAAGAACGCTGTTGCCTGGGCTTGCTTGCTTCTGGTTCACGATGCGAACTGCACAAAGAGAAGGAAGAACGCTGCCTAACATGCAAGAAGAGAAGAAACCCGTTTTCATTATAATTACAAGATTGCTACCACCTTTTGTTTTCATTATAATTTCAAAATTGCCACCGCTTTTTTATTTCCTGGTTTCAATAATTTGATAAGAAAACACTGAAAATAATTTTTTTTTGGTTTTCAGATTTGCGCCCAATTTAAAAAATATTTTCAACAAAACATTTCCATTAAACTGAACAAAACACATTTTCAAGCCCATTTCTTATTTTCATTGAAATTAGAAATAGGAAATGACCATAGCAAACATACCCTTAGTGTTTATGCTTATATTCGAGCTTTCTCTTTTAAAATTTGTATGTGACTTACAATTTTTTATCAACATATCAGAATGAGATATGGGTTAATTTGTTTTTTTCGTTTTGTAAATTTTCTTCTAAGAATTAACGGCTACGAAATTCTTCTATATTTTGATATTTTCATGGCTGCTACTTTTAGTGACTTTTCTTCACAATCTCCAGGACTTGTTATTTCATTTCTTGTAAGTATTTTTTGGTTCGAAATATTTATCAAATGATCTGTACCAATTAATTGTGTTTGAGTTTTAAAAGAAACTATGTATAAAGAATATGAAGGAGTCATGGATGAAATTTGTTTGAACGAGGCCAAAATAATTTTGTGGTTTAGATAGAGATTAATCTATTTTTATCTTTATTGGATGATATTCCTCTCGTTTTGCTTTGGCAAAGAAAAATTTATATGGTATCTGATCCCCTATAGATTTTGAAGTGTTGACAATTTTGCAATCACTCAACTTTAAAATTGAATAAAAATGAAAGTTTTATAGATTTAACGGACTAGTTTTAAATTTTGTGGACAAAATTGACAAAAGGGTTAAAGTGTATGGATGAACTTTGATTTTTTTATTTTTTTTTTGTAAAAAATTTAATATATTTATCAAAAGGTATGTGCTGGCAGGAGGTTGCTAACGTATTTGACTGTGGTTGATGGCAGTTAACCTCAATGCAGACCGTGGTGAGATTGACTTTGAGTTTCTGGGTACTAATGGACCACCATTTAACTTGCAAACGAATCTGTTTGCAAATGAAAATGGAGGTAGAGAACAAAGGCTTAAACTTTGGTTTAATTAACCCCACAAAACATCTCCAAATATATGGAATATTCTATGGAACCACCACCAAATAGTGTAAGCTCAAACACCTTACAGCCTCTTTATTTTTATTTTTTGTTTTTTTTATATATAGTATTAAGCATAATGCACATTTGGCATGATATAATTGGGTAGATATACAATAAGTGACATATGGCATATGATATGAGGTATTGGAGCTGCCTTTAATTTTTAAATACGTTATCATTCATAAATGGTTTAATTTTTTCAAAGTGATTCAAAATTAACTCTAAAATCAAATGACTTGTAGTTTTGTGGTATCTAAAAATACTAAAAAATTTGATGTTTAATTAATTATTTATTTATTTTAATTAAATTTATATGCTTTCTCTTTATTAATTTACTTAACAAGCATCGGTAGATAAGGGTGGTTTTTTTGAATTTTTGAGACCAAAAAGTATGGATTAAGTTCATAAATGTATTTTTCTTTAAAAAAAATGAAATGGAAAAATATATAAATACTAGCCTAAAGTTGTAATTTTTTTTGGAAAATGAATCTTAAGTCATAAAGTCTGATTGGATTTGGATTCTTTAATATAATGAGCATACTTTAGAGAGTAAAATATAGGAAAATAATCATTGATGAAATTATTAATGATTTAGATGATGATAAAATGCATGTATCTATATGTGGATCTATAAGTTTTTTTAAATTGACTCCCTTGATTCTCCCATTAATGGCTATAACTTCACACTCTAAAGTGGATTCAGACCTTTAAATATTTACCAATTTGATCATTTGCACAATGAAATTATCAAAGCACTCTTTATGTGTAGATAGGGAAGGAAATAAAAAATTAGAGCATCTGATTTTAACATAATCTCTTTTTGTAGCAGCTAGATCTTCTTAACATATATTTTAGGTTGTTCTGGATGACAAGTTGTTCTGTTTCTGTCAGAAAAATATCTTTTATATCTTTGATCACGAGTCCCAAGCGTGGAAAATTTATGAGTTCCCTATCTGGAGAACTTTTGATGATCTTGAGCTACACCCACCATTTAATGGATTATGTGTATCCGATCTCCGATTCACTGATAAAAACTCCTGAGTCATGCTTTGTATTGAAGAAGTAGAAGGAGATTTTAATGGATATAGTGATATTTACACTTATAAAGTATATGCTTTGGCAATGGCGAAAACATGTAAACTCTTGTTCATTCAAGAACTTGATGAGGTATTCCCTGAGAGAATCACACCTTACATTGCTTTGTCCTACGTAACCCGCAACTTATTAGATCTTGGTAGCATTAAAGAGAACCAAAAAAGGATTTGCGCAGTCTTGAATGGGAGAGACTCTTGCGGCTATCGTTGCCTTTTCATATCGATTCTCGACGTGAAAATCAGTTGTTCTGTCAGTAATAGAGACACAGATACAATTTGCTCCCGGGAGTTCTTGAAAGTTTCCATTCTTAAAAAGAATGTCTTCAAATTGGTCAAGCAGTTCTGGGTACTCGATGCCTTTATTGTCTAGGTACTCTGTCTTCACTTAGGTTCCATTTATCTAATATTTTCCATTTAATCATTTTGTGGAAACAATGAGATGTAAATCATTTTAATGAGATTTTAAACTCGTAAACTTGTCCAATAATTCACATTACCTGTTTATAACTAGTCCCGATAATCAGTATCTACTTTCTTAGAAATTATTCAAAATGATTGTAGAGATTATAGTGCTGTATTTATAATTATTGCATTGCCTATCTATATATATATATATATATATATATATATATCTTACTTGACACTTGTAATCATTTTAAAAGATTGTAATTATTGCGACTCTCACTTTGGTAATAAGAAAGCATATGTTTGACCATCGTTTGCTTGGTTGTTGGTGTGCATTAGCACAATAACACTACATATAACGTATTGTGCTGTGCTTATAATTCTGGCATCATATTTATCTATCTATATCATATTGCTGTACTCACCGACACCCCACCCCCACAAAGAGGCTTATTGTAAACATTTTCTACAGGTGCCATCAATATATTATGTTCACACAATTCTTCCGTGCATGTTATTTCCTGGATTTCACCAAGACATGCCATATCTTGGGATTTTCTAATTTCCATCTATGAAGTTTGACTTCCATAGAAGTCTTCCAGTAGACTGAACTGTATTAGAGTGCTTTGCTATTCATTATTGAAGTAATTTTCCTTACATCTTTTGATATTAATTTCTTGCTAGGTGCTGTAAATGTTGCCAATGTTGTCCGTGAATGATTTATGCAGTAGACTTGTTGCCCCACCAGCCTGACATTTGTTTTGAGGAGAAACATGGACTTATTTTATTTGTGATTTTTGTTTGGCCTAAGTATTTATGATGCTTAATGAGACCTTTCTTCTACATTTCAACACACGTTTTATTTCTAGATCAAAATACCTCCTCCCCCTTTCTCTTGCATCATCATAAGACAATAGCGAACTTAGGCCAGGCTGCATAACGAAAGAACGAGAACATCAGGAGAATTTGTACAATCTCGACTGCCAAGGACCATTCTGGTTCTGGCACTTTTAACATTTGCATATCAAAAAATAGGGTCCCAGTCAGAGATGGTATGTGTTCCGTTGAGCTCGATGAACGAAAAAGGAAAAAGCTAAAAACAAGTACTTTTGGTTTTGGGTTATTACGTCTTGAGCTCCAATAGCTGCAAAGGGAGAGGGACAGGGAGACTATCACAGCAAGGTGAGTGAGTGAAAAAGATAAGGGTCAACGTGTCTTTTCATATTTGAAAAACTTTCTCACAACCATGGGAATCCTGGATTCTCATTCCCGTGAGAATATTTTCATGGGTAAGTTAGCCAAAAAACTTTCTTGGGAATGTTAGTTTCCTGGAAATGGAATTTTTTTTTTTTTATAAAAAAATATCTTGTACCTAAAACCTTAAGATTTTTAAGTTGAGATTCCCATGAAATTAAAAAGAATATGTTTACCAAACGCCCTCTTAGAGTGGAAGACAAAATTACAATGTTTTGGTAAAGATGATAATTAAATTGCTTGAAATTAAAATAAAAAGACCAAATAATTCATTTAGACAAAATAAAAGGACCAAAATTACAATCAAGGGTAAATATTACATGAATTTCATATTTTTTTTATAATAAACAAAAAGCATATGCCTCCAAAATTTAAGTGAGTTTCGTTAAATTTGTAAAGAAAATATTTAATCAAGACCAAATTGTAAGAAAATGTTTAAAAATAGTACTAATATGTAAATATATTATTCATTTTTCTTTAAGTTATTTTTTTTTTTATAATATACATATAATTTTCTTAGATATTTTGGAGGAAAGGAGGTGAGAAGCTTTCAAAGCTGAATCTTGCATGTCCATTTAGAACAATCTCCACCATCCATTAAGAACATTTGGAATAATCTCCATAATCCATTAAGGACATTTGGAATAATCTCCACCACCCATTAAAGAGGGGAGTTAATATAAATAGGTGAGGCTGACAAACTAACTAAGAAGCCAGTCTTTACAGGATTTCATAAAGGAATAAGCTCTATCATCATATTGATAGCTCCTCAACTATCCACAGGCTAGGGCTAGTTAGAGGGCTGTCCAGAATGGGAGGACTGGTAATACAAAAATTGATCCAATCACTATAGTTCTTAACTAAACGAAACTTGTAGTCATTATTAATCATTGCTTCAAATCTTGGCCTCAAATACGAAACCCTCCTCATCTTCTCCCAACAACTTGACCTATAGGAAAGTCTTTGATCCAATCTCTTGAAGATTGGATGGTCATCCAGATAATGCTTAATTCTTTTATACTCAAATTTCTTCTTTCTCATGAAACCATTCTAGAATTTCAAAAAATCATTTGGAATATGCTGTCCCATGAGATGATTTTTAATTGCTTTAGAGAGATGATGCAAATCCTTCAGCCTATGGCCTTTGTTAGTGCAATACCGCAAACCACTTCCATAGAAACATGTGACTTTCCCAACTTCTTCATTAGTAGCTAGGGTTGATCCATCCTTATCCAAGTGTCCATGACACATATTGTGTTCATGCAAGTGCTTGATTCCTCGAAAAAAATCCTTGTCACATTAAAGGCAGAATTTAAAATTGAATCAAATATGAGATGAACATATGATTCCCCAAATTATATTGCAGAAAAGGCTTTTTGACAACATTAATATCATAGAGAGATGGTAGATACCTCAACAAATGAAGTTAGGTTTTATTCATTTTTTCGTCTCTGTTTCCTCTAGTAACCATCATACCCTCTTGAATGAGGGTCATCATAGAATTAGCATCTTCATACAGGAAGATGCAAGAATCAGTCAAACATTGGGGGATAGTCAACGGTCTTAAGAATGTACAACGAACTCAGCCTCATTCTGAATGTAGGAAAGGTGCATGGAACTTCATATAGAGATGATGGTTATGCTTCAGCATCATTCATCGGAAGGGTTGGAAGACAATGGGACATTTCCCAAATGCATGAATCTGTGAAGCGTCATAGACACACTAATTAGGTTCTTCAGTTGAAAGTGGGTTATTAGATTTTGATAGCACCAAATTAGATGATGGATTGGGTGGAGGTTCTTCAGTTGAAAGTGGGTTATTAGAGGAACAAATGGAGCATATAAGGTATTCACAAGTTCTCAGAGAAAAGGACTTTAAACACATTGAAATTATAAATGGGAGGGAGATTAATGTGCTCCAAGGGCTTGAACTTCACTCTCTGGTTTTTAATTTTGAGGAGCAGCAGAAAATTGTTGATTTTGTCTACCAATTGCAAAGGATGGGGAGAGAAGGGAAAATTAGTGGTATATATATATGGAGAATTTTCCCTCTTCTTTTTGTTAAGTGATTCCAAATTTACTCAGTCATGAACTCTAGACACATTTATCAGTTTTAGATTTATGTAGTTACGTTTTGTTTTGTTTGAGTTCATGGTTGCTATGGTGCTAAAATAATAACTAATATTGAAAAGTACTATTTGGAGACTCTGAATACTTTATTTGTTATGATGATTGAAATATGGATTTAATTTTACACAGCATTAATGTTCATAGCTTGTATGCTTGATTACTTGCACTGAGAAGTGAGACAAACTAAAGAAACAGAATAGGGAGAATGTTTAGGAAGCCCATGATATTGGTGAACTGGGATTCTTTGCCCCATCCTTGAGTTTCAGCTTTGTCACACTTTAGTTTATTGACTGATTATCTGCCTCTAATTCAAGCACCATTTATAATAGACTTATTCTTTTATCTGAACATGAATGCAGATTCATCGACAGAGAAAATGACCTTGGGTAGTCGAAGCCGCCTACTCCTCAACCACCATTTATAATAGTCTGCTATAAATGAAGGAATTAAAGAAAAAGAGATAATTGATAAGTATCAGTAGAGTAAGAAAAAAGACAACACTTGAGAAGAAAAACATTATATATATCTATCTAATTTGATATAGATAGGGCTCATCAATTCATTAATATACTTCTTATCTAATTGATGTCCCTTTGGTTTTCACAATATTAATTAGGTGGTGTATTATTTTATGAACTAATAGATACATTGATTGTATTAATAACCCAAAAGGAAGCAACCAGTATTAATTCTTAAATGACGATTCTTTACTTCTTTAATTTATTGATGTTAGATTAAAATATTAATCCTAGCTCTTTTCCTTGACTTACTACAAATTATTTAGGTATCTAATTTAAGTAAAAGGTCATTCATTTGCACTAGAATAACATAGTAAATGCTCCTCAATTCATGTACATTAATCTGCATTGGCTCCAACCATCAATGGCTTAGTTTTAAACACTGTGGTTAAGGGAACCAAGAGGGAAGATGAGAGTGATATTAAAACAATTTCTATTTCTGTTGGTTGTGGGAGTAGTAGGGATTGGGTCTCAAGTTGGCCATGCAGCAAGCATTAATCCTAACTCCTTCATAGACTCTGAGGCGTATCGTAATTTTGCTGAAACCTTGACATACTGCATTGAGTATGCTGCTACTGCTACACAGTTCAAGAATCAACGTGTGATATTAGGGCAAGCTTCGTTTCCTGAATGTCTCTTTTCATATCTAGAGTTTTGCCTGAGACAGTGTGGAGTGTTACCTGATCAAGTCCCAGTTCAAGTGCGACTCAATAACCCTAATCCACTCCTGCTTGGCCACGCTCACTCTAGTAAGCGTATCAAATTTATATTCAAATTGAAACATTGTACTTTTGTGGCAGCCAAGGTTTGTTTGAAAGCTCGCAATTTATCTGCTCGAGAGTTGGTTGAGTGTCTTGATCAACCTATAAAGGAATGCATGAACAAAATGGCACCTAGTAAGTCTTGGTTTGATTTAGTTTTTGAAAAAAAAAAAAATCTTTGGGAGATTTAGTACTCGACATAAATTGTATAGAATAATTTCATCACATGCTGTTTTTAGAGATATAGCTCTCTTTTTCTATGTTATCTTTAAAACATTTTGAGAAGTTAATGTCCTCTTTGCAATTTTATGTTAAAAGTTGGACTTCTCCCGAGACCATTGCGAAGGCCATTTTAAATTGGAAAGAGTTTTGGCATGCCTTGGATATCAAGGGACATAGCCTATAATAGGTTTTGTTTTTGTATGTTCTTTTATTTCTCTTGATGCAAATCAAGCACCTTTTGTTTATTTTTTCTTGCTTATGTTGCCACTCTAGGATTGTGCTGTCGGCTTACATGTTGTCTGTAGAGTTGTTTCTGTAACTCTTGGTTTTATCTTTTAATGATAACTATCTATTTTTGACAAAAGAAAAAAAAAAAAAAGCAATTTTGTGTTCTTATAGTTATATTTTAGGTGTGATTTTGTTTGAGTTTGATAAAAAACAATATTTTTTGGGAGCTATTCGTGTACATAGTTATGTTATTTTATGATAATAAATGCTATATAGGTAACATTATTATTTTGAGAGATGAATGTAATCAAGCCTCGGATGTCCCATAATTGAAATTTCGCATATAATCACATCTGATATATGGATGTAATCAAGAGTTTAGTATACTCTTTCTCTGCTCAATCTTTTTGTATTTTCCTGCTACTGCTAGCAAGCTGGCCCTTAATATGTTATTTCTAATTGTTTAATTTTAATTTTTTATGGAGTCAATATATATGTTCAATCAAAATTTGTATAATTATGGAACTACTCCAACAAATAGTGGAAACCATACAATGGAAGAATATCTCAACTTGTGTTTGCAAACATGATGAATACTTTAGCTACCATTTAGTTTCCTCAACCTTTTTAAAATGGATTATCTTATTTACATTATTTTTAATATTCATTTTTCTGCAGGGGACCCTATATGCTGAATTCTTTTGTTTAGAAGGGAAAGAGCAAGCTCTGAATTAAATTACTTGTTGCAACTATAAGAAGAATCACGTCTTTCTCCATTGAGAACTGTTGCAGGAATATGTAATGTCAAATTGAATGGAGTTATTTACTTGGCCATAATCGTAGTACCTTTACTTTTGTTAGAAATAACTTGTAGTGGACGTTGTGACATACTTATAGTATATCTATCCATATGTCTGCTGATCCACTCTCAATAGAAAAATTGCAGGGCTTGCTGCAAAATATACAATGTTATTATTGTTTAGTGATACTACAATTTGAAACAACCATTCGTAGGTAGCACAAAGCAATATGAATATTAAAACATTTAAATAGAGTTTAACTCAGTCAAAATTACATCCATTTTAAGTCAACTTTTTTAAAAAGCATAACTTTAAATCTCAAAATCAAGTGTCATGTAATGTGTATGTTAAATTTTTGTCCATTATTTTAAAATGTACTTTGTTGTTTACTTTAATTAACCTTACGTACGTTTAGTTGATTTTACACTTATCTCTCCTTGATTTTGAAAACATACATCTACCTTCTTTGTATTTTAAAAACATGCGACACAAATTGATTTTAGACTTACCTTGCCTTAATTTTGAAAACATACATCTACCTTCCTTATACTTAAAAAACATGTGACACAAATCCAACTCATAACAGAATCCCTAACTCAGGCGTTAGTTCATTGTCAAATGATGAATGAAACCCTCAAAATTCCCTAAGGGTGTGTTTGGATGGAGTATTTGTAGAGTGTATTTGAAATATGAATTTTGAATTGCTCTATTTATGTAATTTTTTAAGGTATTTTTAAAATTTTAGTGTATTTTTATAGTGACTTTTAAAATCTTAATATAATGTATTTCAAATTCACTCAAAATATAGTGTATTTCAAATTATTTTTTTCTCCAAAAGCCCCTGATACCCCTCCCCCACCCTCCAGCCTTCAAAACTCCTATGCGGTAATGGTGTGAATGTGTAGGTGAGCTATGGTTCATGGCTGGCACGAGCAACTCCTTCGCTCCCAACGTGATCCGATTTCGATCCACTATCCTCGAAATCTAGAGAAACAATCGCTCTTGGGCTTCCTTTTCGGTTCGGATCTCCGCCAAGAGTAATGGAGTCTCCGCCACCTGCGATGACCATGCCGAGGGACCCTACTGCATTTACAATGGCCCCATTGACACCGCCAACAAAGAGACCCTAGAATCTCTTTATCTCCAAGTAATTCTCAACTCTTCTCTCTCTTCCCTCAATTTTCTTACTTATTTTTCTTATATTAAAGCATTTCAGAAAATGATGAAGAGTGGTGATGAAGGAATTTGCTAAGAAGCTAGAGAAACTAGCAGAGGAACTTCTAGACTTGTTATGTGAGAATCTTGAACTAGAGACAAGGTACCTCAAGGAGGCTTTCTATGGATCAAAGGGACCAAATTTTGGTACCAAAGTTGCTAACTACCCTCCATGCCCAAACCCAGAGCTTGTCAAGGGTCTTCGCGCCCATACCGATGCCGGTGGGATCATCCTTCTCTTCCAAGATGATAAGGTCAGTGGTCTGCAGATACTCAAAGATGGGCAATGGGTGGATGCACCATTCCATTGTCATCAACCTTGGTGACCAGCTTGAGGTAAATCCATTGACTAAAATGCCTAATAGACAATTTCTCAAACAAGTTATATGCATGATTATAATTCTCATGATACACTTCGGAAAAACAGGAGATTACCAATGGGAAGTACAAGAGTGTGGAGCACACGGTGATTGCACAAACTGATGGGACCAGAATGTCCATAGCATCATTCTACAATCCAAGCAGTGATGCAGTAATCTACCCAGCACCAGCATTGGTGAAGAAAGAGGCGGAGGAAAAGAACCAACTTCTATTTACCACACTATATTTTTTTTTCTATATTTTTCTTTTACTGATTAAAGAATGTGATTTGAAGGGGTCTTATAATGTCTATCAATAGTTTTGAATATTATTGTTAAATTACTCTTTTTATAATAGAGTGTATCCAAACAAAGTATTTCATAAATACATATATTTGAAATACTGCATTTCAATTATATGTATTTGAAATACACAATAATTTGTCAAATACTCCATCCAAACACAACCTAAGATAAAACTTCAAATTCTCTTTCTAACTTGTGTTTCTCTCTCGTATTTTCTTTCTTCTTCTTCTTCAACCTTGTGCCAATCGCTCTCATACACAACAAAAACAAATTTCACCAAATGTACCACACATAGAGATCGAGCAGGGATAGCTATATCTTCTTCCTTCTCACTTTATTATCAGTTTCCTAGCATCTTCCTCTTTAAATTTTGCTTCCTCTCAAAGCTGATGGGAACAAGATTATCACCTTACGAATGGACTTTTGGGCACTCAAGGAAATAACAGCATCTTTAACCTTTGTATTAAGAAGGAAAAAAAGTGAAAATGTGGACAGGTTGATGTTGTGAGAAATCTTAACGCAAGTGTACGTTATCGTTTCCAAGTAATAAGATGAGATAGAGTTATCGTTTCCACAAGGACTAATGTATCAACTACCGAAATTGGATTAACCTTAATTTTATCTAATCAATCAATATGGAGATATTTTCAAGAAACAACTAAAATAGGATGAAAACAAACTTAAACCAGAAAACTAACAATCTAAACCAGCAAAATGATAGAATTATCAAGAGAAAAATATCTAGGGCTTTTGATTTCACCATAGCTATTCTGATTTGCTATTCCTAATTCATTAACCAAAAACAATCTTTCTAATTGCTAGCCAAGAACCCTAAATTATTTATTAGCCTTTCCCAAGGTCAAACAAAAGTATTTCTAAGTTATGAACCCACGATATTCCTATGTGAATTGCGAACAACCTAGAAATTCACTTAATTCTATGGTTCTTTTTAAATAGCTACACAGGCCATAGAGGTATATTCCTATCCTACATGCAACCTATGTTCTTAATCTCTATGATCTTTAATTACAAATTACATCCCAGTCTCATTGTAATTATCTAATCAACTAATTAGTGATCAAGCAATTAGAAGCATGAAGATTTGAGATAACTAATTGGTGATCAAGCAATTAGAAGCATGAAGATTTGAGAAAAGGAAGACAATTTAATAAAGGAGTTCTTGAATTAAAGAAATAGAAAATCACAAATCATCCTAGCTAGCTACATCATAGCCCTAGAAGGGAATTTAGTTCATAGCAAAAAGGAAGAACAAGGTAAAATTAAATCTAGGCATGGTTCAAAGGGAAAAAGAATAAGACCTCTGAAGAGAAGCCCCAATCTTGTTGTGCCCTTTTCCAATCCTTGTTTTTGCTCTCCTTCTTGCCTCCAAAAAGTCTAGAAAAGAATTCCCCAAAGAATCCCTAAAATTTCCTATTTATACTATTTCTAAAAGCCCTAAAGAAACTAAAGAAAAAGGGCACGTGTTCAGAAAAATCGCACAGGCGCCGCGGCTCTGGATTTTGGGGGCCGCGGCGCTGCCTCTTTGCCAAAAAACACCAATGTTCTCCGCTCGTGAGCGCCGCAGCGCTGGATTTTCAGAGCCGCAGCGCTGAGTTGCTGTCCTGCTTTTAAATTTCATGCTTCAGGCACCGCAGCTCTGGGTTTTGGGCGCCGCAACGCTTGAATTCTGGTCTAGAAACTTTTCAATTCTTCAATTCTTCATTCTAACCTATGAAACCTACAATTTGACATAAAAGATCCCATTAGATGATGATTAATCTCAATAAACAACCAAATAATTAAGTAAAAGAGATCTAAAGAGTGGGTATAAAACCCACTCAATAGTTGACATGTAACATATAGTAAAAATTTCATTATGAGTAAAACATATATAAATAAATATACATTCATCTAACACCTAAGCAATGCCTTTTTTTTTTTTTTTAACTATGCTGTATGAAAAATAGAAAAATTAATAACTTATTGTATTCGATCACAACTTACTGGCATAAAATTCGAGCTTCTTTTCAAATTTGTGGTTGGATTTTGATCTTGGTCTGCATTCATAAGAAATAGCAACAATTGAAAGCCGAATTCGAACTCATATCATAATTAAAACTTCAATTTCCGGAAGTAAAACATAGTAGCTATGGAAGTTACTTACCTTGTACTTGTCTTGCCCATCACTGAAAATACTAACCCTCTGGCCAAACAAGGTCTAATAGTAGCTTCAAGTGGATTGCAGAAGAGGGATACTTACAGAGAAGAAAAAAACCCGACAGTGGTTCCACGGTGGTTCCAAAAGAAAGCAAATGAAACCAAAATTTGCAAAAACCCATACCTGCTAGGCGCGTCAGAAGTGACGAATGGTAATGGAGAAGCCATGGACGGGTCTAAGAACGTAGATGGAAGAAATTGGTAAGAGATATAGAGCCCAAAGACGGTCGATGGTCTCAAAACGTGGATAGAAGAAATTTTAGGGAGATACAGAGTGAGGGAGCGTTGAAGGTGGGAGACGAGGATATAATTGTCACATAAATTTGCAAAAGAGTTTGCCAGTCATCCTCAAAATAGTTGTTGCATATGACTTTTCTAAGAAGCTTAAAAAAATAACTTCATAAAATAAGTTAAAAATAGCTTTTAAGGCGTTAATAAGCTACTTATATAAACTAATCCAAACATTATTTTTTTTTTACATAAAAGTACTTATATTAGTAGAGAAACTCTAATAAGCTGTAAGTTATGCTATCCAAACGGGGCCTTTATCTCACTTCATGGATTTAAGATAAAGGTAATTTCATCACTTTATTTTTTTTCCCCAATGCATATATGAAAACTAGGAAAATGAAAAAAATAACATCTAAAGACAATATTCCTAACGGCTATAGGTTTTAAAGATAGAGGAGAGATAAATATTAAATTAACTAAAGGCAAGAAAGGTTGAAGTAATTTATTCTTAAATATATTACTTTCTTCTTGCAACAATAACAGAAGAAAACAAGCTATTTGAGGTAAGTTCTAGACTTATCTTCAAGGATAAATACTTTTTCTATTGATAAAAAATAGTTTTTTTTATGTGAGNGTTTTTTTTATGAAAAAAAAAAAAAAAAAAACAATTTTGGTAGTGAGGCATAACTACAATTAAGTATATTATGAAGCAAGCACAAGAATTTGGAAGAAAAATAAAAGGATAAATTAAACTTATTCCCTTAAGGTTTGTCGAAATGACACTCTATCCTATTCTTGACCTAAAATTGTTAGATATAAAATCATTATTGGGCCTTCAACCCAAAATTTTAAGTTGTTAAGGTGAAATAATGATTTTATATCCAACTTGCCCTTGTATGCGAGAGTCTAAAGTGAACAAAACATATGCCCACTTAGATATTGTGTTGAAATTTCAAAGTAATTAAGAAAGTAGATGCAGAAAGATTCGATATTGTAATCGTTTGGTCAAAGATGCTCTGATATCATGTTAAAAACCAATCAAACTCAAAAAACTTAAGCTATTAGGAGAATGCCTAATAATAATTTTATATCTAACAAAAATTATAGTCTACCTCATTTGACTCTTAAGACTAATAGCATCTTAAGAGATGTTTATAGAATATTTTATTTGACTCTGATTTAACCATAGGTTGATGAGTAGAAATATTTTTTTTTTTTTTGTATTAAACAAAATATTTTTTTTTGTATTAAATATTATTTGTTCGCTATTTATTACCTTATCAAAATTATACTTTTATGAAACATCAGGAAAACTATACTGCACCTCGGATAGTACTTGCAGCCTCTGGTGTTGAACATGAGGATTTGTTATCTATTGCAAAACATTTTTTGTCTGATCTACCAGGTGTCCCTCGCTCAGCAAAAGCCAAAATCAGTATACACTGGTGGTGATTATCGTTGTCAAACTAAATCAGGGGTATATCTTACAAATTTACATTTTAAGTTTAAAATTTTCACTCTTAACTTCTCTTAATTGTCTAGAGAACCCATTTTGCTCTTGCATTTGAACTTCCTGGTGGCTGCCATAACTTGAAGGATGCAATGGTTGTTACTGTTCTTCAAGTCTTGATAATGATTTTTTTTTTCATTTGCTTTTTGTGCTGAGGAGTTAGTTTCCTTCATTTAAAAAGTTTTCCCAAAATGTGCCTATGGATCCGTGTTATTTACTTGGCTCCTTAAGATATGTTTATATTGTTACCTGGCTTCCATTACTTCACATAAAGATAGAGTTGAGAATTAACTGTATTACTTTACTTATCTATAGATGCTACTGGGAGGTGGCAGATCATTCTCAGCAGGTGGACCTAGTTAAGGGATGTATTCTTGGCTATGTAAGTTATTTCAAAGTATTGAGCCCCTGATGGCTCTGTACTTGATGCTACAAATATCAAGTGTTTGAGGTAAAGCATTTTCCATTTGGAAACGCCTTACCTCCTAAAGTGTGTTCATAAAATAATAAAATATTTACTCTTATAGCGTTTTCAGTTTTAAAAAGCATGCCCTAGAGGTCTTTTTAAATAGTGCACACGTGATTTCGAACTATGTCCTAAAGCATTTTTTGTAGATATACACTCTATCTATGTATAGAGTGTTCTTCCTTACTTATGAAAAATAATAAAATATTTAAAACCATCATTTTTAGATAAATAGTTTGAAAACTACCCTTTTTACTTAAATAGTTTACAAATGTGCATTATTTAGGTCAATTTGCCTATTTTGAATTTGGGAGGACATTTTGGGAATTAGGTTGAACGATTTGATCTTTTCAAAAAGAAAAGCGGTGTTGGCCCTCCCCAAACTCAAATGGGCCATAGGCCAATTTGGGTTGGGATTTTATGAACTTAACGCTATTTTAGAATGAACCAGTCTATTTTGACAAGTCTAGCTATAGTACATAAACTTTAGTTATTTAATAGCTATTTAGCCTATAAAGTGAGCATTTAAGGAATGGTCATGGCCCATTGTCGCCTTGGGACCCATTTCGCCTTAAGAGCCTCATTAGAATATATAAATTTCATTTCTTCATTTAACATGAATTCTATTTTTATAAAAAGTTCCAGCATGATGCCTTTTGAAGAACAAAGTTTTATATTGTATAAGCCACCTCAAGGCTCAAGAATCAAATAAAATCAAAAAAAGAAAAAAAAAATCCAATATCAACACAACCAACAAATTTACATCTCAATAGAAAAGTCATGTATAGAAAATTATGTCAAATAACAAATGAGTAATGGTATGTGGACAAATACACTTGGAACAAAATTATTACCATATATATATATAGGGAGCTATTATTTTCACATTCTAGTTTGTTAATATCACGCCCTCTTAAATGTTTAAATATAATATGGACTAAATTACCCTCATTTAGAAATAGAAATTTTTTAAAATTAACTAATCATATATTATCTTTCTAATAAAAAAAATAGAGCTACAACTAATAAGAGTTAGAAAGAATATTACGATTAGTCAAATTTTAAAAACTTTTCATTTTTGAATGAGGGTAGTTTAGTATATATCATATTTAGACATTTAAGAGATTGTTTCATTAATTAACAAACTATAGTGTGGAAATATTGGCTCCTTATATATATATATATATATATATATATATATATATATATATATTAGGTTTTTGGTTTTTGTGGTAGAAACCACTAATAAGAAATATGGTGGACACATTGCCATATTAATCTGAACTTTTATTTGAAAAATAACACTATTCATAAGAGCCACATATTTGCCCGCACTTGTTGGGATAACCTAGAATGTTCTTCGGCAATAATTTTGAGCTAATATTGCCATACATGAGATCAATTAAAACAAGAGACTGCTCTCTTGTTCAATAAACATATATAGATTTTTCCTTCTTTCATGCAAGAAAGATAGAAACTAGAAATGACAAGAAACGGAGAAAAACTCCAAGATTTGGTGCCTGCCATTCTTTTAAGGCTACCCGTCAAATCTTTAATGCGATTCAAATGTGTTGAGAAATCCTGGTGCCATCTCATCCAAGACCCAAGCTTTGTATCCAAACATTATGTCTCTTTCAATGAGATGAACCTGAAATATGATGATCATTTCTTGGTTGCGGGAATGTATCCTGAAGACCCTTATGGGAACTACCCAAAACAAGAAGAAGACCTTTGTTTCCTCTCTATGACCTCCTTTGACCAAACAACAAACATCATGTCCTCCCCAAATTTTCTAGATTTGAACGACCTGCTAGATAATCGTTTTGAGGATCTTCGTTTTCAGGGTCCTTGCAATGGCATATATTTTGTAGAAACTAAGTCTTTCTACATGTTAATAAACCCTTCCATGAGAGAATTTAAAGTTATTCCTTTCCCAGAGATCACAGACTCCGTAATACTTCCAAGTTTTGGTTTTGACACCAAGGCTAATGAATTCAAAGTTGTTGTGATTTGTTTTAATCGTGCTGAGGGTATCACAGATTTCCTTTCTCGGAGAGCTGCAGTATATCGTCTAAATTCTGATTCTGAAGGTTGGAGAGATGTCCTTAGCCCGGTGCCAAAACACATAAATTTGTACAGTTATGAAGCTCCATTTCTTCATGGATCGTGTCACTGGTTGGTTGGTTATGGAGAAAGGGTTATTATTGGATTTGACATGGTTGATCAAGTGTTCCGGGAAATAAGGCTGCCAAATAATGATATTGATAGAAATGATGTTAAAATGTTTGAGTTCAAGGAATGTGCTAGTGTGATTTATCGTCCATATGGACAACAGAGTTCTCCATATATCAAAGTGTGGATCATGGAAGAGTATGGGAATGAAGAATCTTGGACAAACTACTTTACTATTGGACCCATTGTAGGCGTTTTTAGGCCGTTGGGGTTTTTGAGAAACAATGAGATTGTTTTGGTAGACACAGATGGAGTAGTGGCATTATGTGATCCCAATACTCTAGACATTCAAGACCTTGGATTACAGGCTCGGAGTTTAGCCCTTGCAGTCTACAAGGAGAGCCTTGTTTCATTTAGAGGAGATGACCTACAAAATCAACTAGGGGTATATTCCTTTGCCATAATTCCTCATCACAGATTCGAAATGCGTCTTCGGCCGCAGAAGGAGTCCAACTTGTGGTTTCGTTTTAGAAATGGCAAGAAAATGCATTACTAATGGATTGTATTTGTCGAATATTGTGCTTGTGATATACTTCAAAATTGCAAAATTACAGGCACAATTATGTATTTTGTTGTGAAATTTGAGATTTATTTCCAAACTAAACTTCCTGTGATATTTTTGTTCATGCAATCTCCCCGAGTTTTCAATTTTAATTTGCTTTTATATTCAACTATTTTTCGTCCTTCATTGCACATGACTGACTATTTGTTGCTTCCCTTGNTGTGATATACTTCAAAATTGCAAAATTACAGGCACAATTATGTATTTTGTTGTGAAATTTGAGATTTATTTCCAAACTAAACTTCCTGTGATATTTTTGTTCATGCAATCTCCCCGAGTTTTCAATTTTAATTTGCTTTTATATTCAACTATTTTTTGTCCTTCATTGCACATGACTGACTATTTGTTGCTTCCTTTGCTTGTTTTTGCAAAGTTTCATCTGTATTAGTAAAATTAGACACTATTGTCCTGCTTTATCATGTGATTCCTCATCACCAACCTAGAGTAAAATGTAAAATAACAGTTGTAGAGAACAGTAAAAATCTGAACAACTAAGCACTTTCCACATTGACAACTAAAGGAAACTTACAGAAGCAACATGTCCTCCACACTATTTTTTTTTCCAATACTAACTATATAATTAGAAATTAACAAAAAATACATTAGGAGGAGATTATCCCATTTACAATTACTACAGAGAAGGAAAGAAAGAGTTCTCCACACCCACATCTTTTTTCAATCTACCATACAGCCTTATCACAAGCTTGTGTTTTGGCTTTTTCTTCATTTTTGGAGATATTGATTTGGTGAGATTAAGTTTAACTATTCTCATAATTTACATTTCTTCTAGCACTCTACATCACTTCAACATGGCTTTCATTCTAATCTTTAATCCTTTCATAATTATCTTAGGCAAATCTTTCTAAATTTCCCTATCATACTTCACTATTTCGCTGAATTATTGTCCAAATCGAAATTGCTAAATATATTCCCAAAAAAAATTGTTGTATCAACCACAAGTTCATATCATTCTAGTATAGTGATCAACAGACAAAGCAAAATCTACAACTAGTTACTGCTTTTGTTACTTTCTACTATCTTGTTAAAAGTAATGTCGCACGGGATCACTAGGAAAAGGATCACGTGCAGCTAGCTAATTAATCATGAAAAAGAACCTTGTCCACAAGTGTTGTTCATTGATGTAACAGCACCTAGACAATAGTATCACATGCAAGTAATGTTTTACTTTAAGCTACAATGTTAGGAATGGTTTTTAAGTCGGACAGCTTAGGGAAGATTAGAAGATTTAACTGTATGTCACTTTGGTTCCTGTGCGTCAGGCAAAAGCCAAGGAATTCGACTTTCGCATCTAAGTTAGAGTTTTATCAAGGATTCAGTGGCCTTTCTTCAATGTAATACCTTAGAGCTGTCTTAAAAGCAAAAGGATGCAAATCAACCATCAAAATCCGAATCAACATGCAAAAGGAATATACCAAATTAATTCCTTATGAAAAATTATCGTATCTCATAACCTACTCGATTGAAATCTTGACTTAGACTCCCTTCTGATATACAAATTCCTTTGGCCAATCTATCTGGCTATCATTTATATATTCTGCTAGATTTCTGCTAGTAGTTGTTTACCTTGCTGGAAATAGTTTTTGTTAATTTGCTTTAGGATATCTGATAACATAATAGTTGCAATATGATTAATGTAAAAGTTCATATATTCTGCCAACCTCTCATCCTACAACTGCCAAAGTCACTCAATTGCTATGAACATCACAACATTAGAAACCACCTTGAGCATACAGTCCCCACCACAACTGCTATAACTATCACCATGACGCCACCACCATCACACCAAGAACCACTATGACACCAATGCCTCCTATAGCACCACTGCCATAACCAAATTCCCTCACCAACACTACCACCACGGTGCCACCATTATCACATCCACCCTATCATCAACTGACATTTGCCTGTGTCCTCAACACTACTATGATTGCCAATGCCATTATAACTATTGCTAGCACCGTTGCTTTTACCCCAATTTACCAGCCTTAACATTATTACACCAACACTACCACCATGATCACATCCACCCTATCACCAACTCCACAGCCACCATTTCAGTGACATTCACCCCTGTGTCCACAACACTACTATGATTGACAATGCCATTATAAACATAGCTTGCATCATACTACACTTTTTAGCTCGGACCATACTAACTTAAACTTCAGAGCTCGGATATCATAATCCGACCCTTGGTTCATTTGTTACTGTGCAGTAAATACACTCTCGGCCCAACTTCATCCACCTTTCCGACCTTCAGCTTAGGTCAGACATCATCAGTAAAAAATATGACCAATGGTCATCTTTCTTATTGTCCAAACTCCCAAAGACACTCGCTACAAAAAGGAGAGCATTACCTATCTCACTACAGATCATTATCCATTTGACCATGGTTTAATTATGGGTTTATAAACAAATAATTTTTGAGTTTATTATTATGGAATACTAGAACTTGATCAAAAATATTCAATTGTGTTTTTGCCCTATGGCAGGTACCTACTTTCTAGGTAGGTGCTTTTGGTACTTTTTTGTCTTTTTTTTTTTTTTTAAGTTCTTGAACTTTTGACTTGTACAATAAAAAAGAAAAAAGAAATTTGGCTATTTATTAATCAACATGATAGACATAGTCTAACGGTTTAGATTAAATATAACCATTTCCAACTTTATCCATTTCCTTAAAATGCGAAGCCCCAAGAACTAGACAACCGCCATAAAAACATAGCAACAGCCATCACAGTGGCAAACATAAACTGAAATAGGGATTTTGTATGTAAATCTAGAAGAGTAACTTTTTTCTACATGATCAGATTCATAGCAACATGCATGTTTGCAAAAAGCACTTTAGTTCAAGATTTCATAGTTTAAGTCGGGGGCAAGTGAAAGAAGAGGCAGCTAACAAATTTTATTTTATTTTTTGGTTTCCTAAAGCATCTCCAGGCTTTCCCCATAACTAATTCTCCGAGGTATTGTCGGGTGCTAAAGCGGGGACCTCTCCCAAGAAAGTTTGTTGCATCCACAAAAGTTCAAACTCAAGACCACTTGCTTAAGCGACCAAAGTCGGTAGAGGCAGCTAACAATTAGTTGAAATGAAATGAAAACATAATCTTAGCATAATTTGACATGGCTCAAATATATATTATTGACAACTAAATTTTGACATATACTCAAATGTAGATATAGATAGACTCTGAGCAATGGCTCAAGTGGTCATATATCCAGTCTTAAGATTAGGAGATTCTTAGGACCTAGGATTAAGTCTTAGTATGTCTGCTCTTGGTAGTTGTGATATTATTATGGAAATATTATTGGCAACTTAAAATTTTAAATAAAATACGGAGTTAACTGGATTTTCTTCTTTGATTGAAGTTTTTTCTCAGGTTAAATATAACAAAAAAGGGTAATTTATAAAGATTATATCATCAAGTAACCAAGAATCATTCAAATTTATTTGTAGAAGATTTATTAGCTTTAGATAAAAGAATGATATGTTATAAAGTATTAGTATTTTGAATTATTCAGTCATTTTATATTAAGTCATCATCAGCAGATTACTTACTTGAAAATTTATTAAATTTTGAAGTTTATAAAATGTTAATCTTCAATCATATTAGTGGGATGAAACTTATTTTCAATCATATGTATATTTCAGTGATTATAACTCATATGGTGGATTCTCTTAAGTGTTTACTAGACATATATGAATTAATCCCAAAAAATTCTAATAATTTAATTTTTTATCAACTATTTTAATTTAGGGCTACTACTACAATAAATAATATAACACAACTAATCATGGGTGACTGAACTAACCTTTGATTTTGGTACTACTGCAAAGATCTCAAAAAATTAATTCAACTCGTGTGTCAAACATCTAAATAGTTGACAAGTTGAAGTTCAAGGTTAAAAAAGTTGACTTAAAATACATGATAATTTTAACTCAATTAAACTCAATTTATTAATTATTTGGGTGTTTAACTCACACTATGTTACTTTTTTCTAGATCTCACAACAATACCAAGTTCATAGGCTAGTTCTGTCACATGTGTCAAATTAAGTATACAAACACAATATAACATTATTTATTGTAGAACTGACTTATATGCTCAAATATTATTCATTGCAGGAAAAAGAAGGAAAATGAAGTCTAACTCAATTCCAGTGATGAAAAGAAAACAAGGCTAAAGAACATTTTAATTCCTACAAATGAACGAAATGAAGGAATTTGAAAGGTGTACTCAGTTTCATGCTTCTTAGACTAGATACCAAAATAATGCCAGAGAGATGAAACTAAGGATGGAATATGAAGGGCAAAGGAGAAATGAAAATGAAATTCAAATGATGTAGCAAGTTAGGAATAAATAGAAGACAAGCACCGGAAATGGAGTTAGAATGAGTTGGGAATATGCTTTCAGAACATTGGAATGAGTTTGAAATGAGATATGATGTTTCTAATCTTAACAGAACCAAAAAGAAAGAAAACATAGTGAAACTTAATTTAGAACAGACTTACCTCTTCTTCAGGATTGTAGTTTCCAATTAGGTAGGTATAAAAATTGCACTTCCACAGAGGTCAAAGCTTCTGAAAAGTTGATTTCTGATTTTTGAAGTTAGAACTGGAGGCTGGGTTACTCAAGCCTTTGATGAGAGAATCTCAATATCAAAGCCCAAATGGTTGTTGGTATCGTAAGTTGGTGGGATTACAATTTACAAAGTTTATATGAGTGGATTGGGATATGGAATTTGTTGTGGAGTGTGTGTGACTCAAACTGATTTCATTCACTTTTTTTCTTTTTGACTCATAAAAACAGCAAACCTAAAAGAAAACAGAAACCATAAAAACAGCACAGTAGACTAATCCCTCCCCCACACTTAAATTTTTACAATGTCCTAAATGTAAAAGCTTAATAGTTATCACCAATCGAAAAGGACAAGTAAAATAAAAGAGAGAGAAGAAACATCCTTATCAAATGAGGAAAATAGCTTCGTGCACGAATCGAATTCCTTTATCAGTTAGCAACCAAGTTCCTTCTTTTATTTGCTACAAGCAAAACAAGATACCTGGGTCAAAGACCACTCTCACAAAGCCTTAAAAGACAAAACAAAGCTGAAAATCTTATAAATAACATGAAAGCATAAAAATATATAAGGGCATAAAAGAAATAATGAAGCAAACAATGTAAAACTAGAAGCAACTAAACTTAGCCCTTGACTTAAAAATTCAGCAAAGCAAGCATTCAAAAGATCACCAAGGGAAATGTGCAGCAAAGAATTTAAAATCCTACCTAAAGCATGAGAAACATGAAAAATCTTGTTAAGTATATACAACCATCCATGGTCCCTATATAAAAATCTAAAAGAAAGCGAATAATCATATACTAAAATCTAAGTCTATAACAGTCATGCATAAGCTCATCCTTACAAAATACACTAGTGTCATGCAACATGTTGTTCATGCAAGGCTCAAGATGACACTTAGATTCTTGCAAAGAATTGGCAAACAACAACATTTCTTGCTCCCCATTCGAAGAATAGCTTGACCTATGGTTGGCTTGGACAGCCCATGTATTACCTGCACTCATTCCACCAACATCAAAATATTCACTTGCAACTAAGGTTCTAACATGATCTATACCTAGTGCTCTAGCATGTGAAGAAGTAAGAAGCATGAAATCACCTAACCCTTCAATATTAGTGCTTAAATCATCACATGCATGCACCATAACTATAAGTTTAGGGTCATGTTGCAACAACTTTTCAGCAAGCTCACAATTAAAATCAGGTTGTGTTAAAGTATGAAAGAGTGTAGAATTGACCGTAGGACCCTTGTCAGGTTCATTTTGGGTTGTCTCTTGAGAGTCTTTTTCAAAATCTATAGAATGAGATTCTGCAGAATCTCCAAAATTATCATCTCTCAAGAATGCAAAAATCTCAGCACACACAGCACATGATATTTCACCATCACAATTAGCACATGATTGGCACTGCACAGAATCATCAAAACCAACACAATTAGAAAAATCATCACCTAACTCATTGTAGACCTCTTTGACTAAATCCTCCGCTGTTTTCTTGGACTGAGTGGCTCTCTCGGATTTTAGGGTCACTGAATCAGGGACAACTTTCTCTATTGTCTGTGGCTTATTTGTAGGTTGAGGTTCAATTGGTTCTGGCATAGAATTTTCAATTGGTTCTAGAATTGTCTGTAAAGGAATTTTTTTAGAACCTTGAGGCAGCAGTTGACTTACTGAGGATACCAATTGTTCAACCTGAGTCTCTAAATTTTGCATGGTGGCCTCTGTCCTCTGCTGGAACTGAATGGTATGAGTGGCCAATTGCTTCACCAAGTCCTCAATTGAAGGTTCATGTTCTATGCATGTTAAACTTGGTTGTTGCATAGGTTGCTCTAACGGTTGCCAATACTGCTGTGGTGGGGCTGCATTGCCATATATCAAATTGGTATGATCTCTCCAATCAAGGTTATAGGCATTGAAGTATGGATCATATATAGGCTGCTGCCATGCAGCTACAAAAGGATCTTGAAATCCATAATCATCATCCGGAAATGTAGGGCATGCATTGATAGGATTAGAGGTGCTAGAACAAATGCCACAAAATTGGACTGGTTGTTGATGTTGGGCCATTGTGAACTGTCTCACCAATGAGGATAATTCATCAATGCTATGCTCCATCCTCTATTGATCAGCAAGTGATGCAACAACCTTTTTCACTCTTATAGTAGAATGAGAACCTAGCATGAATAAAAAGATAACAGAACACCAAAATACATAAGGACAAAAGAAACAATAAAACACTGAAAGGAAATAACTAAAATCAAAACACACCAAATGCACTAAACAAAAGCAAAAAGACACCAAAATAACACTAGTTGACCCATCTAAACATTTTAAAAAAAATTTCTACCACCACAGGATGAAAGTTAAATGAAAATGAAACTCAAAAATCAAATAAAAATTTTTAAAAAATTGGAAAAGTGGTCAAAACGATGTAATTCGGCTTAAAAACGAAGACCTCATTGCATTGCAATGACTATTGATTTTTAGCTCGTTTTCCTTCAACTGACCAAGTTTTAGGTCAATCGGAGTACACAAATTTAGCCAAAATAGTACATGCGAAAACTACTAAATCAAACCTGGTTGAAGCACAGGAACTCTGGATTATTAAGTTTCGCTCCTCTTGAATTGATTACAAACGAACTTAGCCTTCTATGGAAGACTTGAACACAAAACAAAGGCGTAAAAATGAACTAAGCAAAGGAGGCAGCAGCAGCTTAAGGAATTTCGTATCTCTCTGGTTGTGTATGATTTGCCTCAACAACTTGAGAATATATACTAGTTGGCTGACTCCTCTAGGTTTCCTAATGGTTTCCTAATTACAAAATAAACCTAGTTTCCTAAATTATTAATGGTAAAAAACATGATCAAACCCTAGTGTCATGTGTGCTGGCCCAATAAGTAGATGTTGGCCCAAATAAACATGTTCTGGTCCAATAGGCAGCCCTAAGGAAAGGAATCAGTCAATGTTGGGCGGAGCAGAAAATCTGGACTGCTTGCACACGAATTTCAGTTGTCCAGACGCGAGAATCAGCTTCTGGGCTCTACATATGAAATGTGTCATTTTCTGTCAGCTTTCCAAAGAAACTAGAATCATATAAATCGGACATCTATAGCAAAAGATAAGGTGAAAAACGTAAGCAGTGCCAGAATTTAACAGTTAAGCAATTAAAATCTACAAGCACCAAAAAGTCCAAATCTACAAAACATGTCTAAAGGCCATAAAAATCACTAGAAACACACACTAAAAGACTAAGTATAAGGGAAACAAATAGTGTAAAATAATGTCTTATCAATGCTGAAGTGTGATATTTTGGGTTTCTGTTATTCTGCTATTCTTTGATTTGATTTAGTTTAAGTTTCTGTTTTGTATTGTTCAACAAGCTATTTTCTGCTCTATTCAAATCTGGCATCTAGCGTGGAACTAGTTTTTAAGAACTAGTTTGTAAGAACAAGTTCTTAAACAAATATGCGATTTGAATTCATTTTTATGAGCAATTTTTAACAACTCCTATTCACCCCCCCTAGGAGTATTTCCTGCAACTATCAATTGGTATCAGAGCTTGTGCTCATCTAATCTTTGCTGGTCTAACTAACCAAGAGCTAAAGATCCTATTTAGTTGTGTTGCAGGTACCATGAACAACCAGAATTCACATTCTTCTCTCAAGCCTCCATTCTTCAATGGTCAAAACTTTCCTTACTGGAAGTACAAGATGGAAATATATCTTGAGGCTATCGATTATGAGGTCTGGCAGATTGTAAGACATGGACTCATACATCCAACAAAAATTGAAAATGGAGTTGAAGTTCCTAAAGAGGAAAAAGAGTTAACTGTTGAAGATAAGCTCAAGTTCACCCTTAATTCCAAAGCTAGGTACAATATTGTGTGTGCTGTATCTGCTAAGGAATATGAGCATATTGCCTCATGTAACACTGCAAAGGAGATGTGGGATAGGCTCGTTGCAATACATGAGGGGACAAGTCATGTTAAGGAAGCAAAAATTGATATATACTCTATAGAATATGAGATGTTCCATATGCAGCAACATGAACCTCTTGAGATATTTTTTGCTCGATTTCTCAGCATCATAAATAATCTCAAAGGACTTGGAAGAGTTTATACTCAACAAGAACAAGTGAAGAAGCTTCTGAGATGCTTGTCTGATGAATGGGAATCCAAAGTGACTGTTCTACTCCAATATGTAAAGACCAATGATTTGTCTATTGATCAACTTAGAGGAACTCTAGAATCACATCAAATGTTGCTCTTCCAAAAGGAGGTCAGAACAGAAGAAAGTAAGAAGAGTTTAGCTCTCATCTCTACAATTCTAGAGACAAGTGTTGAGGAAGAACAAGTTTCCGGTGAAGATGATGTGGAAATGGTTATAATGAAAGTTCTCGAATTGATGAAGAAAAGAAAGGAGAAGAAGAGATTTTCACTAAAAAATTACAAAGACTTCACCAAAGGAGAAAGCAACAAGGAACCCTTCATATGCTATGAGTGCAAGAGGCTAGGACACATCAAACCTGAATGTCCAAAACTTAAGAAGAAAAATTACTTCAAAAAGGGCAAAAAGAAGGCAATGGTGGCCACCTGAAGTGATGAAGATTCAACCTCCAATAGTGAAGATTTTGTTGAGGAAAATACTGCCAACTTCTGCTTGATGGCTAATGGTGAAGGAAGTGGTGAAAAGAGAGAGGTAATTGATCTAGATTTTGAACCCTTGCCTACTTATGATGAATTAAGTCTTGCTTTTGATGATTTGGCTTTTGATTATGAGAAAAGACTTGCAAAAATTACTGCCTTAAAGAAAATCATAAGAGATCAAGTTAATGTGATAGAAGAACTTGAAAAAGATAATGTTGATTTGATTGATAGGCTTGAAATGCTTCAGCAGCAAAATGACATTCTTGAAAAGGAAAATCATTCTACTTCTTCTTTCAAAAATGAAAATGACAAACTAAAAAGAAAAGTAAATGAATTGTCTGGAGACTTAGTCAAGTTTGTCAAGGGAAGAAATAATTTGAATTCCATCTTAGGAAAACAAAGAGTAAGCAATGACAAATCTGGTTTAGGCTATGTTCAGCCTAGCTCTTCAAAAATTTCGAAAAACCCCTTTGTCAAAGCTTCCTCCTCACATTCCTTTTTTAAAGGAACTTTCTTTTACTGTGGACATGTAGGACATTTTCCGAATGCATGCTCCTATAGGAAACTATGTGCTGCAAGAAAAATGGTGTGGGTGCCTAAAGGCACATTTGCTACTAACTTGAAAGGACCCAAAGAAGTTTGGGTACCAAAATGTCTCTAACTTTCTTACAGGTTTGCTATTAAGCCAAAAGTGATTGTTGGTATCTGTACAGTGGCTGCTCTAAACACTTGACTGGAGATCCTTCAAAGTTTATCTCCTTAACAAAATGGATTTGGGAGATATCTCTTTTGGTGACAATAGCAAAGGTAGAATTGTCGGATTAGGTAAAATCAGAATTCCTCCTAATTTACTTATTGACAATGTCTACTTGGTCAAAGGTTTGATATATAATTTGTTGAACATAAGTCAGTTTTGTGATAAGGGTCATAAAATCATTTTTGAAACTCATCATTGCATCATTCACAAGAAAAATTCTTTTGATGCTTTTGAAAATTTCAGCAAAAGAGTGCAAAACAAAAAAGGGTTTTGCTATCACCTCAATTAGGAGTGATCATGGTGGAGAATTTGAAAACAAGTTGTTCCAAAATTTTTGTGAAAACTAAGGAATCCACCATAATTTTTCTTCTCCTAGAACTCTCCAACAAAATGGTGTGGTTGAAAAGAAAAATAGAACTCTAGTTGAGATGGGCATAGCCATATTGTGCGAAAATGTTTTGCCAAAATATTTCTGAGTTAAAGTTGTAAACACATCATGCTATTCTTTGAATAGATGCTTGATTAGGCCTATTTTAAAGAAAGCTCCATATGAGTTTTGGAAAGGAAGAAAACCTAATGTGAGATGCTTTCATGCGTTTTGCTGTAAATGTTTTGTGCTGAATAATGAAAATAGCATTTTGGAAAATCTGATGAAGCTATGGCTATTCTTTGTCAAGTAAAGCCTATAGAGTCTTTAACAAAAGAACTCTCATTGTTGAGGAATCAATGCATGTTGTCTTTGATGAATCTAACTGTCCCTTGGTTTCAAATACCCTTGAGGAAAATGAGTTAATGCAGGACAGCATCAAAGAATCCTCTAAGACAGAGTTCAGCCAAGAGAAGACAGCAGAGAAAATTCCATGTGATTCGATTCACATAGAGCTAGACCTTTTATAATCAATTCAAGCCCCACAGAAAAATGTGAAAGATTCATTGCCAAAAGAAACCAGAATGTTAAAGGATCATGCAATTGAAAAGATGATTGGTGACTTGGAAAGAGGAATAAGTTCAAGTGCATCTCTTCGGGACAAGCATGTATACTTGGCTCTCTTATCGCTATCCGAGCCTACCAAAATTGGTGAAGCATTATAAGATGAAGCATGGATCATGGCAATAAACAAGCTTAATGAGGAAGGGAAGATTGTGAGAAATAAAGCAAGGCTGATAGCTTAAGGCTTTAATCAACAAAAAGGATTTTGAGACTCTAATGAAGAATGAATTTGATATGAGTATGATGGGGGAACTCAACTTCTTCCTTGGACTTCAAGTGAAGCAAATCAGATATGGAATCTTCATTAATCAGTCTAAATACACAAGAGAGCTACTCAAATGTTGTAGCATGGACAATGCAAAAGATTCTGATTATGCTAACTATTCAATTGATCGAAAGAGCTTAAGTGGAGGTTGTTAGTTTCTTGGAGGAGCATTGGTCTCTTGGCAATCTAAGAAACAAAATTCAATTGCTCAATCAACAACTGAAGCTGAGTACATGGTGGCTGTACTTTGATGTTCATAAATGCTCTGGATGAAACAATGGTTGGCTGACTATGATATTGTTCTAGACAAAAAAAATTTCTTGTGTGATAATGTTTGTGGTATTAATATTGCAAGAAATCCATTTCAGCATTCTAGGACCAAACATCATTTTCTTAGAGATCATATCATTGGGGTGATATAGAATTATTTTCTGTTAGTGTTGATGATCAAATTTCTGACATCTTTACTAAGCATTTAGCTGAAAATAAATTCTGTTTTGTTAGACATGAGCTAGACATGATAAACCTGTCTTAATGAAATCTGACTGCTTGCATTGTGTTTATACATATGCATATCACTTCACTTTCTTTGTCTTTCTCTATCTGTCAAGAAAATGCTGGTTAATGTTCAATTTCTCTTGGTATGCTTCTGAAAATTTGGCAAAGATTTGTGGAATATTTAGTCAAAGATATTTCTGCCCTGAACCAGTTTTGAACCTGTGAGATATTTCAATTTTGGGCTGCCAAATCTTTTTTTAAAGGACTGAAATCTTGCCAAGCCTTTTATTTTAAAAAGATTTGGCTATCTTTCTTGGGCTGATATGTTAAACTGTTTCTTTAAAAGATTTCTTTCATTTCTCTTGGGCTGGTTTGTCATTAAATTGTTCTAGGCTGAATTTTTGGCTAGCATTTTCTAGCCTTTGGCTAAAATGCACACATCTTTAAACCACCCTTTGCAAGCACACCATTGTCATTCATTCTGTTATCTTCCTCTTCATTTGAATCATGTACCAAGTTGTTTTATATACATATTTTATTCACCTTGTACATTCTCTCTCTGTTCTTGTGTTTGCCACTTTTTGTTCAACTTCTGCATGTGTAGCAAGGCAACCAGCAACTTAAGTTTTTGAATAGAAGAATAAGCTAAAGACTGATGGCTAAGTGTAAAGGCAAAGCAATTGCTCGCCTTTCTCATGCAGAACCAATATTCATTTCAGAATATTTTAAACTTATCCTTGTTTCAAAATCTGCTTCTTTCTTTGAAACTGAAACTGACTCAGATCAAGAACAAGAACCAAAACTGATTTCTGAGCTTGCTCATGAGAAAGAGCCTCAACCAATACCATCCAAGAAGAGCAGCAAATTCAAGATGAAAAGACATAAAGACTGCATTTACTCCAAGGGTTGCAAGTGCTTCCATATCTCTGTTTGAAAGTAAAGCTGCATAGTAAATTGGGAATCCAAGAATTCTTCCACCAAAGTTGTTGATAGGATGTTTGCTAAGATAAGATGGTCTGAAATATTGAAGCTAGATGAATCTCTACAAGCAAAAGTAATCAGCTTATTTTGTGCTCATATTCAGCCATTGTAAGGTTCTAATTCTGGCATGATATATATATAAAAAGTTTGTGGCTGGGGTGAAAATTCTGTTGACTGAAAAAGTGCTAGCTAATGTGCTTAAATTGGTTATTATTGGGGATTGCAAGTTTGTATAGAAGGTCTGGCCCTCTGATTTACTTCCTTATGATGATGCAATAACATGTCTTTATGATTTTTCTGAGTTTAGAGGCAAAGGAAAACCTCCTTCCATGCATTGCTTTGACCCCATAACCAGAATATTGACAAACTTAGCTCTACCCATCTTCTACCCAGAATTGGAAGCCATATCAAGAATCAGTTACTTCTGTCAGCTCTTTAAAGAGGCGTGCTCCTGTTATACCTAATTCTTTCAAATCCACAAAGAAGTAGAAAAGCCAACCACAACCAATTCCTTCCTACCAGTTAGTTGATCATGTGGAATGGATAGCAATTGTTAAGCCTGCTGCCTTAGCTAATCAGATTGGATAGCATTTCAACTATTTTTCAGACTATAGTGTTTGTTTGCTCTGCTAAACTACTTGCTATGGTTGAAAAAGAATTGGCCCTCACAAATAAATTGTTGGCAGCTTTGAAAGTTTCAAAACCATTTACTTCTTAGGATTATATTTCTAACTTTTATTGTTAAAGCTTCAGTTATGTATACAGCTAACTTGAGTGTTCTCCAGCATTTTTTATGTTCTTTATTTTACATATCATGCATTATGCATCAGTTCATAGTCTGCTTGACTTTTGTTCATGGAGAATCTCTTGAATTTATAATGGTATCTATTCTGGCTTTTAACTCCAATGCTCGGCTGATAGCTATGGAAAAGGATATGGCAGCATTAAAGCTCAATTGGAAGTTCTCATTGCATCTCATTCATCATCTTCTTCTGATTAGCATTGTCTCATTATTTTGGTTGTCTTTGGATAAAATTTCAGTTGTGAATGTAGAATAGGTGCACATTCTTTCAGCCTATTGATTTTGCTATCATACATGCATCATCCATCTTGACATTGCTTGAGCTGTTTATCAAATGTTTTGATATCTTAATGTTTCATTCTGATTGTTATAATGCTTTGATCCCTTTACTGTTCTGATCTGATATTACCCCTATCTTTTTGATAATACCAAAGGGGAAGAAATTATATGGAATAGTCTGTTTGAACTGTTGTTTTATAATTTCTGATATTGAGCAAATCTTTTACGAAAACTCCCTTAGTTCTAGTTGGCATATATTCAGGGGAAGCTTTTCTCAAACACATTATTGTCATCATCAAAAAAGGGGAGATTGTTAGCCCCACAAGTTTCTGATCATGTTTTGATGATAACAATAATGTCTTGTGCCTTGTTATTTCTTATATGTGTTGTTTGTCTTGTTGCCATTAATCTGTGTTGTGTTTATAAGGTGTATCTAGAACAATCTTCAAGTGAAGACTTGTAGAACTTGTTCTTCAGAACCAGTTCTTGCTTATGTGATGAGTCTATAAGGTTGCTGATGTGAACAAAGTCTATCACGGACTCTAGCCAAACTTCTTCTTTTTGCAATCTAACTAAGTCATGTTAGCTAAGTTTGGAGAAGTGATTTATGTAAGGTGTGATTTGTGTAAAGTCCATTCTTCAAGAAAAGCCTATCTACTCTCTTACACAAAGTAAGACTTTTTCTCACAAAAGGACAAAAAGCCATAATGCATAATGGGTCTTATGTCAGCAAGTGGGAAAACTTTCTTCTAGCCTTTTTTGCAAAGCTCTTCATGTGCACAAGAAAGAAGATAAAAGAAAGAATACTTTCAAGGCTTCGAAAAAGGCATGAAGTGAAGAAAGAAGAAAACATTCTAGAGAGAGAAGGAAGCCATTGTTGAGAGCTTTGCTCTTCTTCTTCCTCTCGGCCATCTTCTCATGCTTCAAGTTTTTCATTGTTTCATATCTACTCTTTGAGAGAGTTTCTTCTTGGGGCTACAACAAAACACTTGGGTTTTGTATCTTGGATTTCTGTGGGAGAAATCCATGTGAGTGATCTCTAGAGTTAGAGAGAGAGAGTTCATGGTGAGCTTGAGAAACAAAAACCATGGTTAAGCTTGGAGAAGCTTAGAAAAATAAACTTGTTAAGCTTGGAGAAGCTTGGAAAAATAAACTTGTTAAGCTTGGAGAAACTTGGAAAAATAAACTTGTAAAGCTTGGAGAAGCTTGGACAAATAAACTTGAAAGAATAGTGGAACCCCCATTTGTGGGAGAAGTGGATGTAGGCTTTTTAAGCTGAACCACTATAAAGACTTGTGCATATTCTCTTTCCCTTCATCTCTCTAATTTTGAGCTATTTACACTTCTAAATTTTATCTGTGTTTCTAATGCTGAAGTGTGATATTCTGGGTTTCTGTTATTCTGCTCTTCTTTGATTTGATTTAGTTTGAGTTTCTGTTTTGTATTGATTAGCAAGCTATTTTCTGCTCTATTCAAATCTGGCATCTGGCATAGAACTAGTTTGTAAGAACAAGTTCTTAAACAAATATGTGATTTGAATTCGTTTTTATGAGCAATTTTTAACAACTCCTATTCACCCCCCCCCCTCTCTAGGAGTATTTCCTGCAACTATCAATGGGCGCTACTGGGATGATTCGCTCTGAATATTGAAAGTGCTAAATTGATCTAGATTGATACCCACGAGATCCCCAGCTATCTCTAGAAAAAGAACTTGTCCTTCATCTTTACCTCTCTGCAGCCTCACCGCCGATTCTTCCTCTACCCTAGGTTTCAGTTTCTCTTTCTTTATTAAAAGAAGTAGTCCTTTCTCTTTTTCTTCTTCTCTACGGCTCTTCAGCATCGCCAATTTGGTCTCTCTCTTGACGTTTGATCCTTCAACCATCTCTGTTCTCTTTGTGCCGCTCTCGGAATTTGGATCCTCAATCTCCTTAGAAATATCTTTATACTTTTTTTTTTTTCCTGCAAAAATCCTCAACTTGGCAGTAGGCAACACTCAACACTTTGCAATCACAACCCCAGAACCGTGGCATCATCAGTGGCACACATCTTACCCTTTTACTAAATTTAAATCAAGATCTACCTCATCGCACCTTCAATCGCAAGCTTGAGATCTGCCAATAGAATCTCCAACGAAACAGCTTGCTCATGGGTCTTCTTCGATGTAGGCAGCAGCAGCAGCAATCAAGAATCGGAGGGGCTGGTTTTGAAAGCAATAGAAGAAGAAGATGGAGGAATAGGAATGGATAGGAAGAAGAAGACAAAGAATCAAGAGTTGAGGCAGAGAGAGAGAGGATCCAGAGGGCCAAAGGGAGAGTGGAGAGAGCCGAGAGCGGAGGGTAATTTGCGAGAGGGGGAGAGGAGGTGCTGCAGGCAGTGGTAGGTGATGACAGTCAGTCCTGCTGCACCCCGGACAACACCGAGTTAGTTGGAAGCTTTGCAAACGTTTCCATTTATATTTCAGAACGCATAATCTAAAATATAAAACTGGAGAATCAGAACGCATAATCTAAAATATAAACCTAGAGAATCAGAACGCATAATCAGCGGGGACAACTTGCAAAACAAAAAAAATGGAGCTGTGAATCAGAACTAGCATCCTAAATCATTCGCGAATAGTTGAGCAATGAACATCTTATTTTCATTTATATTTCAGGGGTCACTTGATATGCTAAATCATAAATATCCATTTTGGTCATACAATTGTGAAATAGTTTTTAGCTAAAATATGTTCTATTAATCATTGATACTCAAGTGAAAAGCAATTACATAGATGTCTCTATCCTCTTCCATCTCTATCCTCTCTCTCCCCCTTTCAAAGTGCTTCTTTTAATCATCTCTGTCTTCTCGCTGCATTATTTTTACAAGTTCTACAATTCACTCTACTTGATCTCTCTCCTCGAAGGTGACTAATCATTAATTTTCCAATGTAATCACACATAACCAAAATGCTTCTTTTCTCCACTATCTACTTTGTCCTTCTGCATGGACGCTTTTCCGGTCTTAAACTTTTTCGATTGCCTTAGTATCATCACTTATTCTGTTTTCTTTCTCTCTACATTTTTCTCTCTACTTTCCTTTTCATTGAAATTAAAATTTGTATGTGACTTACAATTTTTTATCAACATATCAGAATGAGATATGGGTTATTTGTTTTTTTTTCGTTTTGTAAATTTTCTTCTAAGAATTAACGGCTACGAAATTCATCTATATTTTGATATTTTCATGGCTGCTACTTGTAGTGACTTTTCTTCACAATCTCCAGGACTTGTTATTTCATTTCATGTAAGTATTTTTTGGTTCGAAATATTTATCAAATGATCTGTACCAATTAATTGTGTTTGAATTTTAAAAGAAACTATGTATAAAGAATATTAAGGAGTCATGGATGAAATTTGTTTGAACGAGGCCAAAATAATTTTGTGGTTTAGATAGAGATTAATCTATTTTTATCTTTGGATCATATTCCTCTTGTATTTCTTTGGCAAAGAAAAATTTATATGGTATCCTGATCCCCTATAGATTTTGAAGTGTTGTCAATTTTGCAATCACTCAACTTTAAAATTGAATAAAAATGAAAGATTTATAGATTTAACGGACTAGTCTTAAATTTTGTGCGCAAAATTGACAAAAGGGTTAAAGCGTATGGATAAACTTTGAATTTTTTTTGTAAAAAATTTAATATATTTATTAAAAAAAAGTATGTGCCGGTAGGAGGTTGTTAACGTATTTGACTGTGGTTGATGGCAGTTAACCTCAATGCAGACAACGAACCTGGAGACCATGGTGAGATTGACTTTGAGTTTCTGGATACTAATGGACCACCATTTAACTTGCAAACGAATCTGTTTGTAAATGAAAATGGAGGTAGAGAACAAAGGCTTAAACTTTGGTTTAATTAACCCCACAAAACATCTCCAAAAATATGGAATATTCTATGGAACCACCACCAAATAGTGTAAGCTCAAAACCCTTATAGCCTCTTTATTTTTATTTATTTTATATATATAGTATTAAGCATAATGCACATTTGGCATGATATAATTGGGTAGATATACAATAAGTGACATATGGCATATGATATGATGTATTGGAGCTGCCTTTAATTTTTAAATATGTTATCATTCATAAATGGTTTAATTTTTTTAAAGTGATTCAAAGTTGACTCTAAAATCAAATGACTTGTAGTTGAGTGGTATCTAAAAATACTAAAAAAATTTATGTTTAATTATTTATTTATTTTAATTAAATTTATATGCTTTCTCTTTTATTAATTTATTTAACAAGCATCAATAGATAAGGGTGGTTTTTTGAATTTTTGAGACCAAAAAGTATGGATTAAGTTCATAAATGTATTTTTCTTTTAAGAAAAATGAAATGGAAAAATATATAAATACTAGCCTAAAGTTGTAATTTTCTTGGAAAATGAATCTTAAGTCATAAAGTCTGATTGGATTTGGATTCTTTAATATAATGAGCATACTTTAGAGAGTAAAATATAGGAAAATAATCATTGATGAAATTATTAATGATTAAGATGGTCATAAAATGCATGTATCTATATGAGGATCTATAAGTTTTTTTAAATTGACTCCCTTGATTCTCCCATTAATGGCTATAACTTCACACTCTAAAGAGGATTCAGACCTTTAAATATTTACCAATTTGATCATTTGCACAATGAAATTATCAAAACACTCTTTATGTGTAGATAGGGAAGGAAATAAAAAATTACAGCATCTGATTTTAACATAATCTCTTTTTTGTAGCAGCTAGATCTTCTAAACATATATTTTAGGTTGTTCTGGACGACAAGTTGTTCTGAGAGGGAGGGAAGCTGAGAGGGAGGGAGGGAGAGAGAGGGACGGATGGAGAGAGGGAGGGAGGGAGGGAGGC
>QAOA01006394.1:0-11467 GCA_003255065.1 Cercis canadensis | reverse complement strand
CAGCGTTTTGCCTCAAAGTATGCTATATTGAGCTAGAGCTCTTCCTCCTTTAATAGTTGTTAATGATTATACAGGTATCTTTTCATTCCTCGTGTGTGTGTGTATAGTGAGAGAGAGTTCGTCAACATGTTCCTCGTGTTTGTAGAATTCATTAGTTTGAGAGAGAGTTCTGTATAATTAAATACGTGCACGTCTATATATTAATTTCTCATGTGTATTTAGACTGTGAGAAAGAGAGAGAAAGAACCTGATGTTTTGTCCAACGAGAGCTGAACTTCTCTTCCATGGTCTAGCTTAGAGACATGATCCTTTCCATATCTAACAACGTAGTTTCTATCAAAACTAATCTCAGCAGCCTCACCTATATATGCTGGAAAACATCAAGAACAAACGAGATAAATAAACTAATTTTTGAAAGTACTAATAGTGCTTTTCATATAAGAGCTAGAGAAGGTGTTGAGAATGATGACGAGGAAAGAAATACCAAAAGCAATAAGAGATAAAATCAGCAAGCAAGCCATTTGCAATGAAGCTTTTCCCATTCTGCTCTATTATAAGCAGTTTTAGCGAAGATTTTTTATTCTTATGGAATAGGAAGCCATGTTTTAGACCGTATATATATAGCAAAAGGTATCACTGATTTTGATAATGGAAATCTTTTCCATGCATGGAGCCATAATAAATATTGGATTATGAAATGAAAAGAAATCAAAAGAATATCTAGCGGCCATGAAAAGAACGAATTGTATATGCTAAAATGAGATGGGGAAATATTTAATTCTTGAATGACTAGTTGCTATAACTTTAATTTAAAGAGAGCTAGCTATGACATTTACCTAGAATGGCAGTGAAATCAACATCATATATAATCCCATCTAGGAAAAGAAAACTATATATAATGAAATTTTTTCACATTTATGAGTGCCATGAAAGTTTGGGGTATTATTAATATCTATATCAATAATAATATATTTTAAAAGTTAAGTTGGTGATCGATCTCATATTTAATACCAAAAGTATATTTTTTTAAATGGATTGGTTTATTCTCATTTAAGTTTCCAAAAAAAAAAGGACATCATAAATCATTTTTATGATAATCTTTATATTAAACTAGGAAACTTCAATAAAACAATTTTTTCTTTAAACCAAGTGCTACTCAAATTGTTAGTGTTACATTGTAGTAATCGAATTTGAGCTACTCCATTTAACAAAGAAGAGCAAATATAAAATCAATGGAGACAAGATTTCTCAACACCAAGTTGAAACAATCGCATTGGCTGTTACGCCATATCATTGGGCGTAACAGCTGCAAGCTCTTCTTCCTAATTATTGAGCATAAAATGACTGCTGTTCCTCTCTCTCTCTCTCTCTCTCTCTTTCTCTCAACCACTCCTAATCTAACTCTCCCATTCGTCTCTCTCTTTCCCTCTTTCTCACGCCCTATCGTTTGTTGAGTTTAGATGCCTATACCTATGTGTGAGGAGTGTTATTTCTGGGCAGATAGTGTAGAAGCAATTCCAACAATTTGGGAGCGTTGAGATGAACCATTTTTTTTTTCTTGACATTAGAAAATGGATTCTTGTGGTTGGTTTTATTGACATGATCTACTTAAGCTCGGATCACCATGGCATAGCAATGTGCATGCTAACAATAATTCATGGGATTCATGAAGAGGATATTCAACACTCACAACTAATTTGTCCTATAAGAACAAAAAAAAAAAAACAGTGCATTCATGAGGTCCCACGAGATATCATAAAGTCTAATGGGTTTTCTAAACCTTGAACGGACTCCTAAGAGGAACTTGATCTATGTCACCTGCTTGAAGATGAGAGGTAAATTGGACTTATTGGGCCAAGTTGGGCCCGAGTTTGTTCATTGGGCTAGAAGCCTAATAGCGATCAATAAAAATTTTCAATTTTCAAAAAATAAAAAGATAATTTTTTAGCTCTTGATTTAAAAAAAAAAATGGTAGAATTCGAAGTTTAATGGTGATTGAGCTTACACTATTTGGTGGTGATTCCATAGAATCATATTTGTTCTCTACCTCCATTGTCATTTGCAAATAGATTTGTTTGTAAGGAAAATGGTGGTCCATCTGTACCCAAAAACTCAAAGTCTGTTTCACCATGATTTCCAGGATGGTTATCTGCATTTGAGGTTAACTGCCATCAACCAAGTCAAAAATAAAAATTAAAGTTTCTTCATAGGCTTTGATCATTTTTGTGAGCTATCATTCATAAATGTTTAAATTAATTAGTCAATTTTAATCTTTAAAACTTTCATTTTCATTCATTTTCAGAGCTTTTTATTAGCCAAATGCTGATGTAGTTTCAATTGCAGTTATTTAATGAAATTTTAGTTCTCACCTCAAAAAATAAAGTTTCGAGATCAGATAATTGAGAAAATAAGTTAAAATTTAAGGATCAGAATATGTAGTTTTCGTACAAATCAAGCACTATCTACAAAAACAAACAAAAGTATCCTGAGAGAATTAATGTTTAAATCTGAGTCCTCCATATTCTTCATAATCATCAATTTACCATGAACATAGCTATGTGTGTGTGAAAGCTCAAGTTCTCAGGAGATGTGTTAAGTATTCTAACTATAACAAAAATATATATGGCTGTATTATTACTCGTTATTTGGCTCACATATATTTTCACTTAATTTTAGTTTAAGTAATAGTTGTTAATGATCATACAAGTATCTTTTTATTCCTCATGTGTGTGTATAGAGAGAGAGAGTGTGTCAACATGTTCCTCATGTGTTTGTAGAATTCATTAGTTTGAAAGAGAGTTCTGTGTAAATATGTGCACCTATATATTTAATTTCTCAAGTATATTTAGAGAAAGAGAAAAGGGTTGATGTCAAAGGTTTTATTCTTGTCATATACGAATCTCCTCAATTTTCTTTTGGGTGTTGCACTCCCTTATAACAAGAGAGAGAGAGAGAGAGAGGTCCAATGAGAGCTGAACTTCTCTTCCAAGGTCTAGCATAGAGACATGATCGTTTCTATACCTAACAACGTAGTTTCTATCAAAACTAACCTCAGCAGCCTCGCCTATATATGCTGGAAAACATCAAGAACAAACAAGATGAATAAACTAAATGCTGAAAGCACTAATAGTGCTTTTTATATAAGAGCTAGAGAAGGTGCTGAAAAGGATGAGAAGGAAAGAAATACCAAAAGCAACCACAGATAAAAATAAATTAATCTCTATCTAAACCACAAAATTATTTTGGCTTCGTTGAAACAAATTTCATCCTTGAGTGGTTCATATTCTTTATACATAGTTTCTTTTAAAACTGAAACACAATTAATTGATATAGATTATTTGATGAATATTTCGAACGAAAAAATACTTGCATGAAATGAAATAACAAGTCCTGGAGATCGTTGAACTGGCAACTTTATGTCCATTTCGAAGAACCCTGAAGAATATCCCTACTTCGACTTAAATCTTGCACCTGTAAGCATGTATGCAAGCAAACGTTAATTTTCCCATTAATATGACATCGCAAAATACTAATCCTCCATGTAAATAATTTATTCGTACATATTATCAGAGAGAAGTTGTTGAGAAGGAGGAGAAAAGAATACCAAAAGAAATTTGTAGAGATAAAGCCACCAAGCAAGCCAATTGCAATAAAGCTTTTCGCATTCTTATATACGATGATATTTTACAATGAATTTGTTTTGATAGGGAATAGGGAGACATGTTTTGAACTATATATAGATATTATATACAATAAGAGGTATCTCTTTTTTGTAAGAAAAAAATTGGTAAACAACGGTAGCATCCTATAATCCCAGGACTGGGCATAGAAACGATTGATTTTGAGGCTGGACATCTGATCTTTCCCATTAATAGAGCCACAA
Organism: Cercis canadensis; assembly: GCA_003255065.1. NCBI lineage: Eukaryota > Viridiplantae > Streptophyta > Magnoliopsida > Fabales > Fabaceae > Cercis > Cercis canadensis. The sequence goes on along the minus strand of QAOA01006394.1, from coordinate 7,584 downwards.
TTAATATTGGATTCTGACATGAAAATATATGTCAAATGAGTGGTGTTGGGTCGGTACTGGAGCCTCTTCCAGTCTTATAGCTATCATTCATATTTGTATTTTAGGTTCCAACCTCCCCAACTGTAAAATGGCAGCTTTGACCATTTGGCCAACTATCTTAGGTTTAAAAAAAATGAAAATATATGTTAAGAAGATTTAGCTGCCACAAAAAGAGATTATGTTAGATGCTGTAATTTTTCATTTCCTTCCCTATCTACACATAAAGAGTGTTTTGATAATTTCATTGTGCAAATGACTTAACTGGTAATATTTTCAAATATCTAAAATCCACTTTAGAGAGTAAAGTTATAGCTACTAATGGGAGAATCAAGGGAATCAGCTTAAAAAATCTCAACGACCTAATTGGTAATATTTTCAAAGATCTAAATCCACTTTAGAGAGAAAAGTTATAGCAACTAATGTGAGAATCAAGGGAGTCAGTTTAATTTTTTTTTTTTTTTTTTTTTTATAGATCTTCATATAGGTATATGCATTTTATCACAATCTTAATCATTGAAAATTTCATTAATGATTATTTTCTTGTATTTTACTTTCTAAAGTATGCCCATTACTTTCAAGAATCCAAATCCAATCAGACTTTATGACTTAAGATTTATTTTCCAAAAAAATTACAACTTTAGGCTAGTATTTATATATTTTTCTATTTCATTTTTTTAAGAAAAATAAATTTATGAGTCTACTATCATCAAGTTTCTTTCTTTAAAAAAAGAAAAATTTACTACTTCTAAAGAGAACTTCATAAATGATTAATCCATACTTTTTTGTCTCAAAAATTCAAAAAACCACCCTTATCTCTTTGGACCGATGCTTGTTAAAAAAATTAATAAAAGAGATAGCATATAAATTCAACTAAAATAAATAAATAATTAAGCATAAACTTTTTTTTTTGGGATACTGCGATGAGGCCCGAACATGGCATTCATTCGTGAGTATATGGCCAATGGGAACTTAGCTCAGCATCTATCAGGTATTGAATGTCGTTTTGGGTTTGCCTTGCCTTGCATACTATGTCTTTAATTTTGCATTTGACTCTTTTACTTGTTTAGGATTGAGGGATTTTCCCTTTTTGATACAATTGATTTAATTTCAACTCCAAGATTAGCAACAAGTTGCAAACCATTCTTTATGTGAATCCAAATAGTTATTTCATTAATTCCAGTCCATCAACTGAGGTGAGAAGAATGATTTTTCAAGATTCTAGTATTTCATTCAGATCAAATACCCAAGAAACTGCAACCTACATAAAAATTTTCGTTCTTATCTTTTGTACTTCTATAANTACTTGTTTAGGATTGAGGGATCTTCCCTTTTTGATACAATTGATTTAATTTCAACTCCAAGATTAGCAACAAGTTGCAAACCATTCTTTATGTGAATCCAAATAGTTATTTCATTAATTCCAGTCCATCAACTGAGGTGAGAAGAATGATTTTTCAAGATTCTAGCATTTCATTCAGATCAAATACCCAAGAAACTGCAACCTACATAAAAATTTTCGTTCTTATCTTTGTACTTCTATAAAGTAATACTCTTGAACCAGCCAACAAAAGCTACCTCAGAGAAAAAGGACACAACACCACAGGTGATATCCTTTGGCATATCCTAGGGCGAATCTCTAATGGGCAAATTCCTAGAGAATGAACAGTCACAAGAATATTAACAAACAATAGAAGACCAACAGTCTCTCTTTCATTTATATGTCTAAGAAAAAGAAAATTCCAAGACACGTTCAATTCCTTCAAAACATAAAGTATGGGATATGAACATAGTGAAAAGTTCAAAAATGACAAATTAAGTCAACAGAAAGCAACAGACAATGGGACCTTTCCTTCATACAATCTTCCAAGACCCACATATGAGAACTATCCACCAAAACTAAAACCCTCCAAAGGAGAGGAGGAATGATATAGCTGATAAATGAATTACCAAGGACTTCCATGAGTAACATTTACCCCAACCATATCTCTCTAAAAAAGAGATTATCCAAGTCAATTACTAAAGAAAGTGTATCTTAGGGGCTAAACCAAAATTGTTTCCCTTAACAAAGAGAAATAGAGAAGAAACAATTAACTATGAACAAGAAACAAATTGAAAGGTGTGCTTTACATGCCAGGCCTGTTACCTTCAGAAAAATATTTAAATTAAATTTATTGTAACCAAGAGACCTTCCAAATCAGTGTCTCTGTCTTTGTAAGAAAATGCAAATATTTCTTGCAAATATAAGGTCATACCAAGAGCTTTCAATTCCAGAAAGCCTTTAATTTTACAAGATGTGCACTTCAAAGGAGAGAAATCCTGTAGGAAACAAGGCTCCATGAAATAAAAGTCGACAAATTTCAGAACTCCTTCGGAATGCACATAAACTTTGGACAATTTGGAGCTTTGCCTCTATATACATGAAAGGAGGTATAAATATTGTCATTGTCTCAAGCACTCTTGCATTCTCCAAAATATATCCTGCAAACTCTAGCTCACGTTGCCGACCTTGGAACCCTCTAAAGCATAATGTTTTCAGATGCAACGAGACACATTCAGGAACAGTTAGTGTATTTGTCCAGTGCACATCGTTACACATTCCTTCCTGAGGATGGCATATATACAAAAATTCATAAAAACCAATAAAAGAAAAAATAGAAGAAAGTTTACCATTCAAGATCAACAAAACTTATGAATGATAAGAACTTCGAGCTTGTGAGAATTTTGGAGAATGTTTGCCAAGAAATTGCAGGAATAAGGTCCAAATGAAACTTCCAACTGGACTAAATTCTGGAAAATTGGGAAGCTAATGGCAGAAGCATATCTTAGGGACTACATGNAAAGAAAAAATAGAAGAAAGTTTACCATTCAAGATCAACAAAACTTATGAATGATAAGAACTTCGAGCTTGTGAGAATTTTGGAGAATGTTTGCCAAGAAATTGCAGGAATAAGGTCCAGATGAAACTTCCAACTGGACTAAATTCTGGAAAATTGGGAAGCTAATGGCAGAAGCATATCTTAGGGACTGCATGACGAAGATATATAGTAAACAAAATATCAGGAAATTGTAATGCCAAGAAACCACACAGTCATTTCCATTTGTTAGAGGAAACTAATAAATCAATAAAATCTATCACCAAAGAAAACCATCAATTAGTATGGATTCATGTGATTCAAGTGAAATATATCAAATGAAACCTATGAGGCTTTAACCAAACAAAGTAAGGTAATATTTATGAAAATTAAGTTTCATTTATTGCTTAATTACTATAAAACATTGTAATATTGTTTATATTTTGGAACATATATAGTATGTTAAACTGAATTCAAATAAATATCATGTTAGTTTGGTAATGCTCAACTTAGGTTTGGTATTGGGGACAATTTTGATGAACAGTTTCAGCCATTCCCATTTCATTGGTGGGTTTTAATTCAAGATTCAGATATTGCTAGCATCATACCTCAGACAATTTGCTGGATATTGATAGAGATCCAACCCTAGAAAGTGCTTTGAAAACCTATATCATTGACTTTGTGCATCTCAAGTCCCAAAAGAAATCAAGTTTTGCTTCTACCAGATTGGGCAAGTTCATCTCATAACTGTAAAAATTCTCATACAACTTGCAGAAACAAGAAGTAATTACCAACGAGTCTAAGATCAAATCCTCAAATTTGGGACAGCCAGAGAGAAGATTCATGATACAAACATGACTTGCAACCTCCACATGATCTCGAAGACGGAGAACCTTGAGGAAAGGAAGACGCACAAATGATTGCAATATAAATAGATGTAAGCCAGTCAGTTTCAAATCAAGAGTACTGCAAGTGAGAACACTACGAGGCAACTCAATGCTATCTTGATTATTTGATAAAAACAAAAATGCTCAAGTTGCTCAACTTTCTTCCTTTCTGCTTCGACCCATGCGATCAGATCGAAAGGAGTGCAATTGGGATGAACCCATTTGAGACCAAAAGATTTTATGGGTTCTGAGGAGTCGCGTAGCATATACAGAGATGCGAAACACTAACAAATTGAAGCAGGACCACATTGTCTCTTGATTTCATGTGGGTAATAAATATTCTTCTGAACTTCTGTATTCAAAGCAGATGTGAAATCTTCTACAACAAATTCAAAGAATGCGTACATAACATAAAATGAAACTCTTAGCTTATTTGTATCTTTGCATTTCAAATATACGACTTATAATCTTCCTCAACTCATTTAGAAATATATTTGGAAAAAGCATTGTTGCCCTAAAGTGAAACTCTTTTAGACACTGTCCCCATAACCCAACTTATAATCTTTTCCTTTCAAATATCTCTTTCCCTTGTATAAAAACAAATTTTAATGAGCATCCTCAGATCAGATGAGAAAGAAAAAAACAAAGTTCCAATTCCAAATTGGACTGTACTCAAATATTTTGTAATTAATCTTAAAAGAAGAATGTAAAGTAATGAAAGCGGTTATGTTTGGGATTTTTTAAGGGAAGGGAAACAAAAGGTTTAGTCCACCATTTCTCTTACTTAGGGGTTTCTTTAAAAAGTGGAAGGTCCCTAAACCCCTCCAAAGCTCATTTTTTTTTTTTTTGGAATGAATGTCCTCCCTCCCAAATAAGAGAGTGGAAAATCCTCCTTAATTCCCTCCTTCCCTTCCTTTCTCTTGCCTGCTGTGTCTTTTCCTCTCCTTTCCCTTTCAACTTCCAAATATAGCAGAAAGGTATGCAAAATTTTCCTCTAGTGGTCAGGAGTCACTGTGATGATAGCCTAAAACTTTTGTGCATTGGCACACCAACCTCCAGTCAAGGAAAAGAAATCAGACCTCACAAGGAAAAGTTTTAAAGCTTGAAACCAATGTAGAGAAAAACTGGGAGTTAAAGTGGAAAAGGGCGGGGGGCCCGGGGGGGGCGGGGTGGTGGGGGGGGAAGAATTGTAAGTAGTGTTAGGACTATGTGCTTTACATATCGTAGGTAAATTCTACATGTATAAGTCAACAGCATCAAACATTCTCTACTTAAAAAATTTCATCTTCAAATATAACATTAATTAGATAAAATTCCTAGGTAGCTTATAGAATCCATCTGCCAAGAGGCATGGCATATTGCCAGCTTAAGAATATAGAAATGTACTTAGGGAAAGTTTACCTTCTGAATAAAAAATTCTCAGCTAATTATAAGTTTACATGTTGAAGAACTCCTAGGAAAGGCAGACAATTTTGAATTGATTCTGAGCTTTGCCTCTTCACCCAAGAGACGATGACAGCATATCTTTATTTTCTCTAAGACTCGAGCATTCTCCAAAATATATCTAAGAAATTCCAGCCCGTATTTTACACTACCAAACCTTGTAAAGCATACTTCTTTGAGGTGTAATGAAACACATTCAGGAGCATGCTGTGGAGTCCAAACAACACCGCAAGGGAAATAAATCTGACATATAAAAAATAACATATATACATCATAGTATATATACAAATCTAAAAAAAGGAAAGATAGACCAGACATTAATGTCATTGTCAACGAACCTGATCTTCTTGGATGTTAAGAAATTCAAGTTTGGGGGAATTTTGAAGCATGTCCCACAACATATCCCACGGAGAATCACTTCCAAATGTGATATGTAACCGAGTTAAATTTTGGAACTTGATATAAGTTAAAGGCTGCAAGAGGAAAGAAATAGGCAAAACATAATAAAAAGGAAATCATTTCTAGAAGCACAAAAAATATGCTACCAACAAGAAACTAATGAAAATTAAAACTTTTCTAACAATGGTGAGGTTGAGAAGCATCATACCCATTTTATTGGTTGATATCGAACATTATCAATATCTACCTGTGCTTCTACCAAATTGGTTAAGTTTATCGTTTTGGGTACGTTTATCAGCGGGTTATAAAAGGTGAATTTATGTGTCCTGAACATGACCAAGTGTTGGAGACCAGGACAGCCAGAGAGAAGCTTGAAAACGTCAATAGAACATCCAAACTGGACATATTCAACATGCAGGGTCTCTATCAATGGTAAAAGAACCGGTGAAGTGATTTTATCTAGAGATATACTTAACCTTTTCAATTCTAAAACAACAAGCGTTCTGCATGTGACAACACTGGGATTCCATGGAACGGAGGTGGATAAGTCCAGCTCAAGATGCTCCAATTTGCAACCCATTGCATGGTTAATCCATGTTTCTACAATGAAATCGCAAGAACTCAGAAAATTACACTTGAGACGGAATTTTTGGATGGGTCGTAAACCGCGTGTAAGCAAAACCATATTCACAAATTTGCCAAAGCGTTTTTCTGGTTCTTCCCTCTGCTGATGAAAAGAGTTTGATCGGAATATTTCATCGTCGAAATCAACTACGGGAACACAAGTCCAGAGCAGCATCCACCTCTTTGACAAAATACTCGTGTGAACAGCTAATTTGGTTGGTAAAAAAGATAGAACGTAGCAGAGTAGAAAATCTGGAAGATTGCTAATCCAATCAGTGCTTTTTACTGTGCTACAAGGTCTCTGGTGTTGCGCTGAATCGGCCATTGATGAGAGGGTTGCACGCTATAGAGACGGGTAAGAGTCTATCAACGAAGTAGTTTCATGATTAATTTAAGAAAAGAAACAGAAGTAAATATTTAAATACAAAAACCTTATTGAAACTTCTGTGTGCGAGAGAGGGACGGAGGGAGCGCCAGTGGCCGTGGCTCTGATGCCGCTAGCGCACCTGTGCCGGTGCCGGTGCCGATGTGGTATGCAAGAGCGACTGAGAGAGCGAGGTATAGAGGGAGATAGGTGCGCTGAGATATTGGGGGTCAGGGATTTCAATTCCCAATTGATAGAGGGAGATAGCTGGCCCCAAAAAATTGAGTTTTTTTTAAAAAAGAAAGGTTTGTTTGCTTTAGCCATTCCTCTTTTCATTTCAATGAAAATAGAAACTAAGTTTAAAAATGTGTTTGGTTGAATTTAATAAAAATATTTTGCTGAAAATATTTTTTAAATTAGGTCTAAATCTAAAAACAGAAAAAAGTTATTTTCGTGTTTCATTTTTAAATTTTTAAAAATAAAAAATAAAAAAGTGAAAACACAATAACAATTTTAAAATTATAATGAAAACAATTGAAAAGGCAATAACAATCTTATAATTATAATGAAAATGAGTTTTAANTTTTTAAATTAGGTCTAAATCTAAAAACAGAAAAAAGTTGTTTTCGTGTCTCATTTTTAAATTTTTGAAAATAAAAAATAAAAAAGTGAAAACACAATAACAATTTTAAAATTATAATGAAAACAATTGAAAAGGCAATAACAATCTTATAATTATAATGAAATTGAGTTTTAATGAAACGTTCTTCTCTTCTCTTCGTCCACCATAGGTGTCACAATCTCACTCATGACCGACATATTGACCTCTAGACATCTCCGTTTCCTTCGATACTTGGCTAGGAGGTAGAGAATAGTCTAGAGAAGGTCCACACCAAATTTGGGACTTTGCGCATCACCGGATATTTTTTGTCATTTTCTGTAAGATTGGGGTTATTTTTGTAATTTCCCAAGGATC
>QAOA01006386.1:166570-179354 GCA_003255065.1 Cercis canadensis | reverse complement strand
TATTACTTGCAAACGACAACGTACACTTGCGTTGGAATTTTCACAACAAGTTTTTGGCGCCGTTGCCGGGGACTAATTTGTTATCAATATCGATACTCAGTGATCTTGATTTTACTCTAATCGTTTATTTTCACAGATCTATTTAATTGTTTTATTGTTTGAGACTTTCAGGAGTTTTTCTTTTGGTGTATGAGATATTCTGGAAACAGTTCTCTAATCCTACTTGATTCTGAGATAGAGAAGACTTGTCGAAAAAATAGAAAGGCAAGAAAAGCGTCTACCAGAGTTTTAACAAACACAATGGCAGAAGAAAACCCTCCAAAGGCACTCCGTGATTATGCTCTACCTTCCATCACGGATACCAATTCGGGTATAAGGCGACCGGCTATTGAAGCAAACTCTTTTGAGATTAAACCAGCTGTGATCCACATGGTCCAGTCAGCCCCGTTCAGTGGATTAGCGAGTGAAGACCCTCATGCTCATATCTCCGGGTTCGTGGAGATATGCGATACTTTCAAGCACAACGGGATTGGTAATGATGCTATTCACCTCCGCCTATTTCCTTTCTCATTACGGGATAAAGCCAAGGCTTGGCTTCAGTCATTGCCAACAGGGACCATCACCACATGGGACATTTTCGCCCAAAAATTCTTGGCAAATTTTTTTCCACCAGCTAAGACTGCCATCTATAGGATATAGCCAAGTCTTGGCTTTAGTCATTGCCAATGGGAACCATCACCACCTGGGATATTGTGGCACAAAAATTTTTGGCCAAATTTTTCCTACCGGCTAAGACCGCCAAGCTACGAAATGACATCACTACCTTCTATTAACTGGAAAATGAGTCACTTCAGGAGGCTTAGGAATAGTACAAGGAGCTACTTCGAATATGCCCCCACCATGGACTTCCTGACTGGCTAATTACAAACAATTTATAATGGCTTGCTGAATTCCACTAAGACACTAGTTAATGTTGCTGCTGGTGGATCTTTGATGAGGAAGACATATGAAGATGCCAATGAATTGTTAGAGGAGATGGCTACCAATGCCTATCAATGGCTTACTGAGAGGTCCACTTCATGGAAGGTATTTGGGGTTCATGAGGTTGATGCTTTCATAGCTTTATCTGCTAAAATTGACTCTCTGGCTAAGCAGTTAACCATTCAAAATGTCAACGTCATTCAGTCACCTCCTGAGAATTGTGATCATTGTGGTGATCCTCATGCTAGCTCAAATTGCCAAGTTGGCAATCCATTCTCTCCATCTCAGTCAGAGGAAGCACATTTTGTGGGAAACCCAAGCAGGCAAAACAACCCTTACTCCAATACATACAATCCGGGGTAGAGAAATCACCCCAATTTTTCTTGGAGAAACAATCATAATTCTGCTCAAGTACCAGTACAAGATCAACCACCACCACCTAAGGTTTCTTTGGAAGATGCTCTTGCCCAGTTAACAATACACACCAGTCAGTTTATGGCAAGAACAGATGATATGTGCTTATTAGACTTTTAAGTTCCATGTTTTATCAATGGATTCCTACTTGGATTTGAGCAAATTTGCATTAAACATGACACTTAACTCATCTATTTGTGTTTTCAGGTGTTTCTTGGGTTGATTGAGAAAAAGGAAGAGTTTTAAGGATTTTTGGAGCAAAAGAGCAAAGAAATTAGAAGAATTCAAAGTCCAGACAGGGAACACGGCCGTGACTGGTGTTTCTTGGGTTGATTGAGTAAAAGGAAAAGTTTTAAGGATTTTTGGAGCAAAATAGTAGAGAAATTAGAAGAAGTCAAAGTCCAGACAGGGAACACGGCCGTGACATGGCTGTGTCCACGCCCGTGTCTAGCATCCAGAGAGCTCTTCTCCAGTTTCCTGAGGAACACGGCCAGGGTCAGTGAAGAACACGCCCGTGTTGATGTCGTGTCCTCAGTCCAAAGACAACCCAGAGGAGGAACACGCCCCCTATTGTAGAGACACCGCCGTGTTTCGGGCCGTGTCCGAGATCCAAAGAAGTATTTCAAGCAACACGCCCAGCCTTCTTAAGTGAACACGGCCATGTCTAGGCCGTGTTCGAGCTTCTGCAAGGTGAAATCCTACACTTAGAGCTGTATATATGGGCATCTAAGACACAGAGACGAGGAGCTCCGTCTTTTGGACATTCAAAGACACGATTCAGAGCCAGAGGCGGGAGTCCAACCCTAGAGGCTGGAAGAAGAGCAAGATGGAAGATCAACCCATTGCAAGAACTTCATGAGAATGAGTTTTCATCTGATTCCATCTTGTCTTCTCTGTATTATTGTGATTAGATTTTATCATAACTTACTTGTAAAGATTTAGATAGGATGAACCCTAGAAATATATTTGTATTCTGATTCTTTTGATTCAATGGGAATACATATTTAATTCTTGAAATTGTCTATGATTATTATTTGTGTTGAGTTGATGTTGCTAGCCATTGATTTAGCACCAGATTCCAGTTTATAGATTGAGAGATTGTAGATTGGATAAGATCACTTGTAGACAATGGGATTTGTTTGGGATTACTAGAGATAGATTCACATAAGTCCTCTGATTTGAGTCAATGTACTAAGGGAATCCATAAAACACAAACTAATGCTTTCTTAGGGGTTTTGATTAGGAAGAGATTTCAGTCAATCAACCTAGGAATAGATGTCTTATTGCTTGAGAAAGATTAAGGCATAATTTAGGGATTCCCATCAGTCTAAGTAAAGTATTGGTGCCCACTGAGTTAAAGATGATAGTGCAATGCTTGCCCTAGGAGGATTCTCATTTAGATCTATCATTCGATTGATAAATCTATCAAATTCTTTGTTATTGTTTTATTATCTTGTTTATATTATTTTAGATTAGTTAGTCATTTATCAAACTGAATTTCTGAAATTAGATAATAGAAAAAGGATTATTACTAATAGATATAGTTCCTCGTGGGATCGACATCTGTACTCAATTAAGCTATTCTACAAAATGATAGGTATACTTGGCTAGAATGTTTGTAGTATTGTTTCGATTGAATACAAGTACATGAAAGTAGACATCAAGTTTTTGGCGCCGTTGCCGGGGAACTATAATATTAGGAACGTTTACTTTCTATTACTCTAGTCATTTTATTTTTCATTCACTGAATTTTGGTTAACTCTGGACCTCTTTCTTATCATTGTTTGTGATTGATCTTTGCAGTAACTAGTCTTTCTGATGCATGACCCGAAGTAGCAAGAAGAAGCTCCTTGAGTTGAACCCAGAAATTGAACGCACAGTGGTGAGAAAATCAAGGAACAAGGCTATCCTGTTGCAAGGCCAACCATCTGAGCCTATTGTCATAGAAGAACCTACCATGGCTGACCAAGAAAGACCACAAAGTATGGGGGATTATGGAAGGTCATCAACTGCTGGAACTGAGTCTAGCATAACAAGACCTCCAGTGACAGCCAATAATTCTGAGATCAAGCCGAACGTCATCCAGATGGTGCAGCAGCTCGTGCAATTTGATGGTTTACCGGATGAAGACCCCCATACTCACATCACAAACTTCTTGGAGATTTGTGATACTTTCAAGATCAACGGAGCTAGTGAGGATGCAATTAGACTGAGGCTCTTCCCCTTTACACTAAGGGGTAAGGCAAAGTCATGGTTGAAGACACTACCTCCGGGGTCTATCAAGACATGGAATGAGCTAACTGAAAAATTTCTAGGCCGGTACTTCCCTCCAGCAAGAACAGCCAAGCTTAGGAATGATATTTTCTCCTTCCAGCAAATGGATGGTGAATCACTTTACGAACTATGGGAGAGATGGAATGAATTGCTGAGAAAATGCCCACATCATGGGCTGGACTTGGGAGTTCAGATGCAAACGTTTTAGAGTGGTCTCAGTTTTGGGACTAGACAGCTAATTGATTCCTCTTCAGGAGGAACTACTAGCTTCAAAACTCCTGAACAACTGAGGATGTTGATTGATGACATTGCTACAAACCATTACCAATGGGGAACCCAAAGAATGAAGGCCAAATCAGGAGAAGTGCACAACGTGGGTACTGCCACCTCTTTAGAGGCAAAAATTGAGGCCTTGACGAAGAAGATTGAATATATGGGCAGACCTACTCCACCATCACCTGTGATGAGTTGTGATATTTGTGGCGGGGGACATTTCAATCACGAATGCCAAGCAACCACCTTAGGACCAGCAGTAGAACAAGCGGATTACTTAGGAACTCGAGTGCCAAATAATCCCTACTCTAACACATATAATCCTGGGTGGCAGAATCACCCAAATTTCGCTTGGAGCAATATAAGGCAGCAAAGACAAGGTCCCTCGCCTGGATTTCAACAATCTCCTAACTCACCACAGAAGCTCACCATTGAAGATCAACTTTCTAGGTATATGACAGCATCAGAAAGCCGGTTCCAAGGCATTGACACAGCTTTGAGAAATCAAGAGGCCTCCATCCACAACCTTGAAACTCAAATTGGCCAGCTGGTCAAGCTAATGACTGAAAGAGCATCAGAGTCTCTACCTAAGTCTAGCTAAAGGACTGTAAAGAAGCGCTTCTTGGGAGGCAACCCAAGCTCTCTATCCTTTCTCTTTTACATTTCATTTTGTTTATCTTAGCAACTTATGTTTTTCTCTTTTTGTTTAGTGCATTAGCATAGTATTCTTTTCTTTATGCTTTGTTAGTTTAATTTTGTTAGTGCATGATTGGATTTTTCTTGTTGTTGTTCTTTGTGGTTAAATTTTGTCTGGATGGTGTAATGGTGTTACTAAAGCTTTAGCTTTGGTCTCACAGCAATGCTACTCAGAATGCAGGAACACGAGCAGGAACACGGGCGTGTTCGACACCGTGTGTGCACTACAGAGACTCCAATTGGAGAACACGGCCATGTTCATGGCCGTGTCAAGTGTCCAGAATGAAACCATCCAGAACACGGCCATGTCTATTCCAGGTAAGTACTTCAGCGCCCCGTGCCACGCAACACGGCCATCAACACGGCCGTGTTTACCCTGTGTCACTTAAAGCAATTTTTCACTCTTTGAACACGGCCCGATACACGGGCTTGTTGTCCCCGTGTCCCTTAACACCCCCACTGCCACACACGTGTTCACTCCCGTGTTCACAATCAGGCCCCAACACGCCCAAACAACACGGCCGTGTTTTGGGCCTGTTGCAGTGACACTTCAAAAACTCTGCTTCGCGGGTTCACTATCCACTTCAGAAATCCTCATTTTCCTGCAATCACTCTCAAATCCCTAACCCCTCCGGCACTCCCACACCCATTTCCGGCCAAACCCCTCCCATTAAGCTTAAAAATTTCTTACTTAATTGAATTCACCATTGCACAACATCAGCCCACAGTAGTCAGTTCACTTATCCTCTACATTTCTGGTTTATCACTACCACTCACAGGTACGAGTTGTTCCTTTATTTTCAATTGTTAATCTTGGTTTGTTTTAATTTAGTTATGTTGCATTACCTATTTTATTTTGTATGACTTGTGAGGACTGCCAACTGGGATTTAATTTTGGGGAAGCTGTTTTGGCAAAGCCCCCTATTATTTTGGAATGTTGTCATTGATAACCATTGCTGTAGACTCTACTAGTGATAATTCTTCCTGTGGGAGTGCCTGCTGAATTAGAAATCATGGCTATTGATAACTGTTAGTGCAAGGCTATTTTTTTTTTTAGACAATGCTTTGTGCTTTAGAGTTGTCAGTGTTGTGTAGGGATGCTATTGTGATTTTTGCATTCTTAGTATAGTGCTCCCGCACTTAACTGTCAAAATTCAGGCATTGAGATGGACTGTTGATAAATGCTAGTTGCAACAGTAAGAGTGGGCACCACCATTTAGTTTTAAGAACAATTGATGTGGGAATTTAATTCTGAATTATGTCATATCATTGCTGGGGTTTGCATTTCTGCATTTACTGAGGAATTTACAGGGGATAGTAATCCTGTGAAATGGCATTTAGTCTGATTTGCTATTAATGGGAAATGGATGTTTTCGTATCATGATTGTGGGTTTGCTGTTGCTTAACTATGAAATACGGGAATTGGAATAGGATATTGTTAAATGCTAGTTGAGGCAGCAGGTGTTTACCTGCAAAATTTGTTAATTTTGGGGCACTGCTGTTTCTAACACGAAAATTCCTGTGAACACCATCATTAATAGCATTGCTTGAGACTCCAATTCTGATTTTGTCTCATTGACGTTGTTCGAATGGTTATCTTTGCGACTTACTTGGCTGTTTTTCCTCTGTTTTTGTAGGCACACACAATGACTAAGCTCACCGACGAGTCGCAGCAGCGCTGTGAGAAGCTGCAACCAAGGAAGAACCGCCTGACCCCTCAAGAGTCACCTTCTCCACCTGCCAAGAGGAGAAGATCAGAGGCCGTCGACACTGCAGTTCATCCCTTCCTCAGATTCCAAGGGGCTGAGCACTAGGAGCGGCTAGCCAAACTTTCAGCGAAGCCATTCGAACCTAGCCGATACCCCGAGTGGTCCATGCTACAGGAGCTGGGCCTGGATCAGGAGGTGCGCCATCTGCTCAGTTCCAGCCATTGGAGCAGCATCTTCGAGATCCGAGAGCCAGCATACTGAGAGCTCACTCTAGAGTTTCTTGCCACAGTGGAGATCAATGCCACTTTCACCGACTCCCACTCCACTTGGGACGAGCCAGACACCATCCGCTTCCGCCTCGGCTCATTCATGCAAAGCATGAGTCTCTCCAAGTTCACTGAGGCAGCAGGGGTCTATCCTAGACTCCTGCACCTTGGACTGGCACTCACCATCCACAGAGCCTGCAGATTACTGGTGCTCCATCAGCACTGAGGCTACATACCAGGCCACGAGGTCTAAGGCCTCCACCCTTCGCTCACCTGCCCTCCGCTTCAGACATAAGCTCTTAGTGCATTCATTAACCGTGAGGCGAGAGAGCACTAGCGTGGTGAGCAAGAGAGACATGTTCTACTTGAGGAGTATCCACGAGCAGCAACATTGCCACCTGGGATACGCATTCATTCAGCTCATCAGAGGTTATCTCCAGAGGGGGAACTTTGGCGCTATTGGTAGGGGATCTGTGATCACTCGTCTGGCTCGAAACCTGGATATTCTAGGTGAAGAGTCCACTCTTACTGTTGCTTGCCGACCGCTGCCTTTAGGGATGGACACCCTACGAGCCATGGGTATGGTCGAGCGCCGCTCCGACACTCAGGGCACCTACCTATCTATTGTCGGCGCTCCGCCACGAGCAGTGCCTGAGGCACCACCAACGGAGCGACCCTCCTCAGATGCCACCGAGGAGCCCCGACTTGACGTGCTAACTGCCAGTGCACCCGCCAGTCCACCACAGCCGCCGCCTACAGCAGACCCCAGCACAGCAGCCCCTCTATCCTCATCACAACCATTCCCCGAGGTCCATTTCACATCACCAGAAGAGGAGGATCGCAAACCTACACCGATCGAGCGACAGCTGAGTCGTATCGATGTGGAGGTCGATGGGACGAGAGCCCTGCTCAACCGGCTCATCGTGAACCACCGCCAGATGCGCAACAACCAGCTCCAATGGATGGCCTGTACCCGAGCACATCACCGGTGGGTCGAGGTCACCTTACAGATGCAGAGCCAGCGCATGGGCATCCAACCTCCATCACCACCCAAGTCCCCTCGCTTCCAGGATGTAGAGGATGATTTGGACCCAACCCCCTCGGTCCAACCGACCCATCCTCCCCGCACTACCTCCCGAGCACCACCACCACCACCTCCAGAGTCTCCATCTACTCAGTCGCCTGACTTGCCTTCTACATCACACCCTGAGCATTCTGGAGAGCAACCTAGGGATTAGTTTATTGTTCTGTATTTTTGTTTGACCTTTCCTTTTGACTTAACTATAATAGTTTAGTATTTTAGTAAATTTTCTTAATTCTTAACCTTTTAACTCTTGTTCTAGTCTACTCACTCTTTTGCAGCCTCACATTCTGCTTCACTAGGATGTCGCTGGCACCTGCTCAGATCATCACGAACACCTTCACTCAGGGAGTATTTGTCCTCTTGCTTTTACTGTTCTTACATTGAGGACAATGTCTTTCTTAAGTGTGGGGAGGGGGGCATATATCTGTGCTTGAACTTGAAATGTTTTCACATGATGCATGAACTGAACATGTTACAAATGTCTAAAGTAATTTGAACTAGGATATTGTGCTCTTGAAGTGATATGCTTGGGGAATTTTATTCTTTCTATGCTGTATTTGATTATTTTTGCTTGGTATATTGCCTTTTAGCTAGTTGCACTAGAAGGTCACCATTTAGGTTCAGTGGACCTGAGATTTTGAAATACAACCTTGTAGTAGTTAACCCTGAGTGTCTGATTTGGATAATACCCTGTGCTTACAATCTTTAATTCTATAAAAAAAAAAATTGATATTTTACGATAGTTGAGTAGTTATTTTGAGCATAGTGGGGCTCTGCTCCTCTGCCTTCTGTGTCTAAAACTGGAGAAGGATATGAGTATGCCATAGAAGCATAACTAGTTGAATGTAGGTCGCAGGCAATGACCGGACACCACATCCTAGAACCCCCAACTATGCAAGAAAAGAAAAAATAGTAGTACTTAAGTTACTAGCATTATGTATTTATTTTTCTGTCTATGATTAGAACTTAGTAATAAGCAGGGTAATTCTATTCAGACACAGGGGTGAGCTAAGACAATTTTGTAGTTCAATTAACTAGGTTCATGAGCTCTTTATCGGGACTGAGTAATGCAGCTGTTTAGGGTAAGATACATAGCATAAACTTCTTTGAACTTAACTATTTTCCCAGGGGTAGAACTTCTTAGAGACTTGTCTGATTCGAATTGCTTGAGGACAAGCAACAGCTTAAGTGTGGGGGTATTTGATATGTGCTTATTAGACCTTTAAGTTCCATGTTTTATCAATGGATTCCTATTTGGATTTGAGCAAATTCACATTAAACATGCACTTAACTCATCTATTTGTGTTTTCAGGTGTTTCTTGGGTTGATTGAGTAAAAGGAAGAGTTTTAAGGATTTCTGAAGCAAAAGAGCAGAGAAATTAGAAGAAGTCAAAGTCCAGACAGGGAACACGGTCGTGACATGGCCGTGTCCACGCCCGTGTCTAGCATCCAGAGAGCTCTTCTCCAGTTTCCTGAGGAACACGGCCAGGGTCAGTGAAGAACACGCCCGTGTTGATGCCGTGTCCTCAGTCCATAGACAACCCAGAGGAGGAACACGCCCCCTGTTGTAGAGACATTGCCGTGTTTCAGGCCGTGTCCAAGATCCAAAGAAGTATTTCAAGCAACACGCCCAGCCATCTTAAGTGAACACGGCCGTGTCTAGGCCGTGTTCGAGCTTCTGCAAGGTGAAATCCTACACTTAGACCTGTATATATGGGCATCTAGGACACAGAGACGAGGAGCTTCGTCTTTTGGACATTCAAAGACATGATTCAGAGCCAGAGGCGGGAGTCCAACCCTAGAGGCTGGAAGAAGAGCAAGATGGAAGATCAACCCATTGCAAGAACTTCATGAGAATGAGTTTTCATCTGATTCCATCTTGTCTTCTCTGTATTATTGTGATTAGATTTTATCATAACTTACTTGTAAAGATTTAGATAGGATGAACCTTAGAAATATATTTGTATTCTGATTCTTTTGATTCAATGGGAATACATCTTTAATTCTTGGAATTGTCTATGATTATTATTTGTGTTGAGTTGATGTTGCTAGCCATTGATTTAGCACCAGATTCCAGTTTATAGATTGAGAGATTGTAGATTGGATAAGATCACTTGTAGACAATGGGATTTGCTTGGGATCACTAGAGATAGGATTCACATAAGTCCTCTGATTTGAGTCAATGTACTAAGGGAATCCATAAAATACAAACTAATGCTTTCTTAGGGGTTTTGATTAGGAAGAGATTTCAGTCAATCAGCCTAGGAATAGATGTCTTATTGCTTGAGAAAGATTAAGGCATAATTTAGGGATTCCCATCAGTCTAAGTAAAGTATTGGTGCCCACTGAGTTAAAGATGATAGTGTAATGCTTGCCTTAGGGGGATTCTCATTTAGATCTATCCTTCGATTGATAAATCTATCAAATTCTTTGTTATTGTTTCATTATCTTGTTTATATTATTTTAGATTAGTTAGTCATTTATCAAACCGAATTTCTGAGATTAGATAATAGAAAAAGGATTATTACTAATAGATATAGTTCCTCGTAGGATCGACATCCGTACTCAATTAAGCTATTCTACAAAACGATAGGTATACTTGCCTAGTATGTTTGTAGTATTGTTTCGATTGAATACAAGTACATGAAAGTAAACATCACAACCAGATCGCCATAGCTCCAGAGGATCAAGAAAAGACAGTCTTTACTTGCCCCTATGGAGTTTATGCATACAGGAGGATGCCATTAGGATTGTTCAATGCGCCGGCTACTTTTCAAAGGTATATGCTATGCATATTCTCTTATATGAATGAAAAATTTATCGAGATTTTTATGGATGACTTTTCTATTTTTCGCTCTACTTTTGATGTATGTTTGCATAATTTATCCTTAGTGTTAAAAAGATGCCAAGAAACAAATTTGGTTTTAAATTGGGAGAAATGCCACTTTATGGTGAGAAAGGGAATTGTTTTAGGTCATAGAATTTATGCTAAAGGGATAGAGGTAGATAGGGCTAAAGTAGAGGTAATTGAAAAACTACCCCTCCCACTAATGTAAAAATGGTGCGTAGCTTTTTAGGGCATGTTGGGTTTTATAGGAGGTTCATACAAGATTTTTCCAAAATTGCTAAACCATTGTGTAACCTTCTTGTGAAAGATGAAACTTTTGTTTTCAATATTGAATGTTTGTTAGGGGCTGTTTACTTTCAGAAATGTTTCCTGATTTCTATTTCCAATTTTTATTTCTTGAAATGCATTTTCATTTTCAGTTTCTAAATTTTAAGAAACATGTTTGGTTTGTAAAACTGAAAATTGTTTCTAAAAAATGCAAACAATGAAAACATGTTTGGTATAAAAATTTTAAAAAATGAAAATTATGCAAACACGTTTGGTTAAATATATTTTCTATTCATTTCTCTATTTTGATAAGGTTTTAAGTAATTTATTTTCATATTTCTTATATATATATATATATTTTCAATAAGGCAAACAGTCAATATGTAATCAATTATACGTACTTAATTAAATGAGTTCCAAAGACAAAGAGGAGTGTGTTACTTGCTAAAGTCATCTCGAAGTTGCATTTGAAAAGTCATCTCGAAGTTGCATTTGAAAATTGCAAATAGAGTTGTTTTTGTTAGTCAATAGCCACACACATCTTCTATATTTCTTACTTGAGTAAGGTTTTGAACGTTGTAGTGAATTGCATGGGGTTGGTCAAGTAGCAAAACAAAGACAAAAAAAATATGATCACTGCCATAAAAAAGTAGTAGCCAATATAATATGGGTTTTCAGTTTAGAGCAATTATATTCACTACCTTCTTGTAAAAGGAAAATATCATTTCCCTTTAAAACTAAAATTCATATGCATATGTGTTGCAATTTATCAAAACTCAAAATGGATAGAAGTGAAGTGTCATTTGTCTTGCCATTAGTCAAAGCTCCAAAGGTTGAGGCGAGAATGTCCAGTCGATATGTTGGCTCCACCTTAATAGGGGTATGGTTCGTGGACACAAAAGAAAAAGGAACAGAAAATTGTATATAATGGTCTTTCTGCAATTGTTGCCTCCAGCAATTAAGAACAAATCTTATATCAGTATTCCAATTGGTAAAATTCCTCGTTAGAGTGCACCTTACATCTCTTGACATGCTAATACATTTATGGATTAGCTTTTGGAACACTAAAAGATAGACCATAGCAGCAAGAAACAAAAACCTCATTTGAACACTTTGTTTTAGGATTGTACACATGACCTATTTACTTCATATTCCAAATACATTATATGTTATTTTTGGCATAGTGGGTGTTTGGCCATGTGGGGTTTCAGTAGCTTTGATAAGAGTGATCCTAGACTTGTGAGGAATTGAATTAAAATCCTTGTGAGCTTTTCTAGATGGAAATGTGATAGGAAGGCATCAGTAAGTAAACCAGAAAATTATGCAGTAGAAGATTCAAGTCCGACTACTAGACCAATCCGGGTTAGTAGGAGGCCTGCTTGGTGGGCCAATTACAAAAGCCTCTAGAAAGTTATAGAATATAAGCAATTATCATATCCATATATTCAAGAGTTTTTTTTTATTATTTCCAATTTCTTCTCTCTTATCTTCTTTGAAAGTTCTTAGTATCAACGAAGTCATTCCTATCAAAATGATACTTCGGAATTGGGAGAGGAAGAATGACAGATGACAATTGGGAGTCTTGTGCTACTTAGCACCTACTTAGCACCTTACAATTACAACCCTCCATGGTCAAACGCCTTTGTTGTGTGCAAATGGTTACCTCTTATAGCATTGATCGAACTTAAATAAAAGGCTAGCTACCCAGAGTTTAAGACCAATAAAGTTCAGATCATAAGGCCAATGTCCAAAATAGAATCACATCCTCAGTTCATAACAGAAGGACTGAACACCAAATGAAATCTAACATGCATAGACTCAGAGTCAAGAAGAAGAAAAAAAAAGTCTACCTCCAACTCTCCTATTTGAGGATAGGTCCCCTCTTCTATTCCGGAACCGGATATGCTTAGCTTCTTGTATAAATAAAGGCCCTTGTGTTGTGCCTAGTGACCATTAAAATCTTGGAAGAAAA
>QAOA01006386.1:150309-166050 GCA_003255065.1 Cercis canadensis | reverse complement strand
AGATTTTTATGGATGACTTTTCTATTTTTCGCTCTACTTTTGATGTATGTTTGCATAATTTATCCTTAGTGTTAAAAAGATGCCAAGAAACAAATTTGGTTTTAAATTGGGAGAAATGCCACTTTATGGTGAGAAAGGGAATTGTTTTAGGTCATAGAATTTATGCTAAAGGGATAGAGGTAGATAGGGCTAAAGTAGAGGTAATTGAAAAACTACCCCTCCCACTAATGTAAAAATGGTGCGTAGCTTTTTAGGGCATGTTGGGTTTTATAGGAGGTTCATACAAGATTTTTCCAAAATTGCTAAACCATTGTGTAACCTTCTTGTGAAAGATGAAACTTTTGTTTTCAATATTGAATGTTTGTTAGGGGCTGTTTACTTTCAGAAATGTTTCCTGATTTCTATTTCCAATTTTTATTTCTTGAAATGCATTTTCATTTTCAGTTTCTAAATTTTAAGAAACATGTTTGGTTTGTAAAACTGAAAATTGTTTCTAAAAAATGCAAACAATGAAAACATGTTTGGTATAAAAATTTTAAAAAATGAAAATTATGCAAACACGTTTGGTTAAATATATTTTCTATTCATTTCTCTATTTTGATAAGGTTTTAAGTAATTTATTTTCATATTTCTTATATATATATATATATTTTCAATAAGGCAAACAGTCAATATGTAATCAATTATACGTACTTAATTAAATGAGTTCCAAAGACAAAGAGGAGTGTGTTACTTGCTAAAGTCATCTCGAAGTTGCATTTGAAAATTGCAAATAGAGTTGTTTTTGTTAGTCAATAGCCACACACATCTTCTATATTTCTTACTTGAGTAAGGTTTTGAACGTTGTAGTGAATTGCATGGGGTTGGTCAAGTAGCAAAACAAAGACAAAAAAAATATGATCACTGCCATAAAAAAGTAGTAGCCAATATAATATGGGTTTTCAGTTTAGAGCAATTATATTCACTACCTTCTTGTAAAAGGAAAATATCATTTCCCTTTAAAACTAAAATTCATATGCATATGTGTTGCAATTTATCAAAACTCAAAATGGATAGAAGTGAAGTGTCATTTGTCTTGCCATTAGTCAAAGCTCCAAAGGTTGAGGCGAGAATGTCCAGTCGATATGTTGGCTCCACCTTAATAGGGGTATGGTTCGTGGACACAAAAGAAAAAGGAACAGAAAATTGTATATAATGGTCTTTCTGCAATTGTTGCCTCCAGCAATTAAGAACAGATCTTATATCAGTATTCCAATTGGTAAAATTCCTCGTTAGAGTGCACCTTACATCTCTTGACATGCTAATACATTTATGGATTAGCTTTTGGAACACTAAAAGATAGACCATAGCAGCAAGAAACAAAAACCTCATTTGAACACTTTGTTTTAGGATTGTACACATGACCTATTTACTTCATATTCCAAATACATTATATGTTATTTTTGGCATAGTGGGTGTTCGGCCATGTGGGGTTTCAGTAGCTTCGATAAGAGTGATCCTAGACTTGTGAGGAATTGAATTAAAATCCTTGTGAGCTTTTCTAGATGGAAATGTGATAGGAAGGCATCAGTAAGTAAACCAGAAAATTATGCAGTAGAAGATTCAAGTCCGAGTACTAGACCAATCCGGGTTAGTAGGAGGCCTGCTTGGTGGGCCAATTACAAAAGCCTCTAGAAAGTTATAGAATATAAGCAGTTATCATATCCATATATTCAAGAGTTTTTTTTTATTATTTCCAATTTCTTCTTTCTTATCTTCTCTGAAAGTTCTTAGTATCAATGAAGTCATTCCTATCAAAATGATACTTCGGAATTGGGAGAGGAAGAATGACAGATGACAATTGGGAGTCCTGTGCTACTTAGCACCTACTTAGCACCTTACAATTACAACCCTCCATGGTCAAACGCCTTTGTTATGTGCAAATGGTTACCTCTTATAGCATTGATCGAACTTAAATAAAAGGCTAGCTACCCAGAGTTTAAGACCAATAAAGTTCAGATCATAAGGCCAATGTCCAAAACAGAATCACATCCTCAGTTCATAACAGAAGGACTGAACACCAAATGAAATCTAACATGCATAGACTCAGAGTCAAGAAGAAGAAAAAGAAAGTCTACCTCCAACTCTCCTCTTTGAGGATAGCTCCCCTCTTCTATTCCGGAACCGGATATGCTTAGCTTCTTGTATAAATAAAGGCCCTTGTGTTGTGCCTAGTGACCATTAAAATCTTGGAAGAAAAATTAAATGCACCAGCAAATCTATTTCTAGATGTTCTCTGACTCTAATGCTATCCACAATATTATTAGTCTTCATTTATATTGCAACCACAAAATTGATCTTTGTGAATACATGCCATCACCTGTAGATTGTAGACTATCCTCATAACTCGTGTATTTGTTTAATTAATAAGTAAATAGATGACTTGTATTTCAGAGCTATCCCCTCAAGTTGAATTATTTTTATTGCTTTATTGTTTGAATGGTCTGAATATGGTTGAAGAGCAATGTTATTATCTTGTGGATCTACGTCTAGTTGAATGAAAGCAATAGGATAATTATTAATTCATGTGGGGACTCCACCAAAATAGAATAATGTTCACCCAGATATTGAAGGTTTTCCTGCATCAGCAAGACACACGTGGAGACTGTTGTCTCTTATCACATGGAACACTCCCATTGAGGAATATATGGTCCAGGACTCCAGTGCAAAAATAGCTAGTGTCAAAACCGATCGACCATTGTGCTCATGTTAGAGCAAAAAAAGAATCCCTACGTCACTGTTGATATTGTGTTGCCTTGGTTGCTTGTGGTTGATGCTTAAGCTGCTGAAAGAGAAGACGCTGCAATCGGGGACGAAGAGAAAAGAAGAATGTTCACTTAAAACCATTTTCATTATAATTACAAAATTGTCACCGCCTTTTCATTTGTTTTCATTATAATTACAAGTTTGCCACCGTGTTTTCATTTTTTCATTTCCTGTTTTCAAAAATTTGAGAAGAAAACACTGAAAACAACTTTTTTCTATTTTCAAATTTGGGCACTTTTTTCTATTTTCAAATTTGGGCCCAATTTAAGAAATGTTTTCAGCAAAACATTTTTATTAAACTCAACCAAACGCATTTCTTGCCCGTTTTCTGTTTTCACTGAAAATGAAAACAGGAAATGGCCAAAGCAAACAGACCCTTAGCTTTTAATACATTGAAGCAAAAGTTGACCACTACTCTTGTTGTTTTTCCACCTGATTAGGACTTGCCTTTTGAGCTTATGTGCGATGCTAGTGATATAGTTGTGGGTGCTGTGTTAGGGCAGAGGAAAAATAAATTATTGCATGTGATCTACAATGTTAGCCATGTGTTTGATTCTACTCAACTTAACTATGCTTCTACTGAAAAAGAGTTGTTGGCTATTGTTTTCGCTTTTGATAAGTTTCGCTCCTATTTGGTAGGTGCCAAAGTTATTGTATATACTGATCATGCAGCTATTAGGTATCTTTTTGCCAAACAGGAGTCGAAACCAAGGCTCATTCGCTAGATCCTATTGCTGCAAAAATTTGATCTCGAGATCAAAGACAAGAGAGGCATGGAAAATGTGGTAGCTGACCATTTAACAAGAATCGAGCAACAAGAGAAAAACCACGATCAATCACTTCCCATCAAGGAAGAATTTCTAGACAAACAACTCTTTGTGGTACACAACCTACCCTGGTATGCTGACTTTGCCAACTTCAAAGCTGCTAAGGTTTTACCTGTGGATTTCAATTCCTAACAATTGAAGCGGTTTCTTTAGTGGAGACCGGATGGCTGCAAAAGTGTTACAATCAGGGTTCTATTAGCCAACTGTGTTCAAAGATGCCTATGAGTATGTGAAGAGGTGTGATTGGTGCCAAAGGATAGGTAACATCTCTAAGAGACATGAAATGCCTCTGAACTCAGTCCTGGAAGTTAAGTTATTCGATGTGTGGGGTATTGATTTTATGGGCCCTTTCCCTTTATTGTACTCTAATGAATACATCCTGGTTGCAGTCGACTATGTATCCAAATGGGTTGAAGCCACTGCAACCAGAGTTAATGATGCTCAAGTAGTTATGAGTTTCCTCAAAAAGAATATATTTTCAAGATTTGGGGTGCCAAGAGCATTGATTAGTGATGAAGGAACTCATTTTTGCAATAAGCGGCTAGATTCTTTATTAAGTCAATATGGTGTGACGCATCACATTGCAACCCCGTAGCATCCATAAGCTAGTGGACAAGTTGAGGTGTCTAACAGAGAACTGAAGAGGATACTTAAGAAGACTATCAACACCTCAAGAAAAGATTGGGCAATAAAAGCTTGACGATGCTCTGTGGGCATACCGAACTACTTTGAAGACACCACTTGGCATGTCACCTTACCAATTGGTGTATGGGAAAGCCTGCCATTTACCTTTTGAATTGGAGCATAGAGCACTGTGGGCAACTAAGATTCTTAACTTTGACTTGGCAGCAGCAAGGGAGAAAATGATGCTTCAGCTTCACGAATTGGATGAGTTTCAACATCAAGCTTATGAGAATTCAAAGCTTTACAAAGAAAAAACAAAGCGATGACATGATTAGAGAATTTTCCTAAGGAACTTTGAATCAAGACAACAAGTGCTGCTATACAACTCAAGGTTAAAGCTCTTTCCTGGGAAGCTAAAATCGAGATGGTCAGGTCCATTTGTGATTAAGTAGGTTTTTCCCTATGGAGCTATCGAGGTGGCTGATATGAGTTCAGGGAGAAGCTTCAAAGTCAACGGACAGAGACTTAAGCATTATTAGGGAGATGGGATCTAGCACCAAATCTCTTCAATGATTCTTGCTGCACCAGCATAACCACTAGAGAGAGTCCGGCTTAAGACTATAAATTAAGCGCTTCTTGGGAGGCAACACAAGCTTTTATCCTTTTATCTTTGTTTTCCTCTAGAACTATGAATTTTATGTGATTTTTGTTTTGTTTCTTGCCTAAGTTCAGTTGTTAACTGTCAAGAGGAGAACACGACCGTGCCATTAACCGTGTGGATCATACAGAGAGTTCAGACTGGAGACAGGGTCCATAGCATGGTTGTGTCCATAACCGTGTCAACTAACCAAAGGCTTATGAATACCCTAGAGCGTCCAATGAGAGAACACGGTCATGGACATGGCCGTGTCAGCAAGCGTGTGGATCATACAAAGAACATAGGGAAAGAACACGGTCCATAGCACAGTCGTGCCTATGACCGTGTCGATTGTCCAAATTCATCCATCATGAGACACGGCCATGTCTTTACTAAGGTAAGTATCCATGCATGTCATGTCACCAATACAGTCACACACACAACCATGTTTACCCCGTGTCACTTAAAGTAATTTCTACATTCTTAACATCGCCCAATACATGGGCATGTCACCCTGTGTCAAACTAAAACACAAATATCAAGTCCCCATGTTTACTTCCCCAAGCCCAACACACCCACACCACACAGCTATGTCAGTTAGACCCTTTAAAATTCTAGTTCGCGGGTCATTTCCTCACTTTAGAAAACCCTCATTTATCTCATTCTTCTTTAAATCCCTAGCTATTCCAGCACTTCCCCACCTATTTCCGACCAAAACCCCCTTAACAAATTTACCAATTTGTCATTCCATTAAACCCCCACTGCATCACACTAGAGCACCATATCACAGTTGGTCTGTTCGCACAAGTTTGGATACACTTCTCCAATTACAGGTATGTGCTCTTCCTTCATTCTAGTTGTATCTCTAATTTATGGATTAAGTGTTTATTGATAAAGGAATGTTACCTTTTATATAGTAAGAACATGTTCTATTTAGAATTATTATGCCAATTTTGTGTGATGTCAAGGAGTTTCTCCACTTGTCTTAGACTCACCATTACTGTGAGCATGCCCTTGGTCACCATTGCTATTTTCTAGTAGGAATTGAAATTCAGATTGTCCACTGTTATTGTCAAATTGGTTATGCATTAATTCTTGTTGTGGGACTGGTTGTTTTATTGGGATGTTTGTGATAAAATGCCATTGAAGAAGTTGTTTTATTGAAATTCTCATTACTGTGATTCTGCTATTACCTTATTTATGTCGGAATTGATTTTCTGATGTTAAAGGATTGAATTCCAGTTGCAATTTTGCATAAACTCTTGTTGTCATACATGTTAATACCTTTGGCCAATTGTGTTGTTTTTGTTATTGTTGATGATGTAAAGCCATTTCATTGTTAACATATTACTGCCACAATTGTTATTGGGTTAGTAAACAGGAGAGAGTTGGCTCTCAATTCAATAAATTGTTAGTGGGGAACACTCAATACTTTGCTTTATTGCTGTGAAAGTATTGTTGCTTAACTGGTAAAACTTCAAGTGCAATTGCTAGCATTAACCTTTCATAAGGGGAATTTGATAAGTGATGGTTGATAAAAATTAGAGATTGTTGCAGCATAATTTTTCAATATTGGGAAATTTGGGTGTTGAGCAATTAGTTTATTTATTGAAATTCTCATTACTGTGATACTTTCATTAATAGATTCCTATGGGTATTGCCATTGTTGTTCAATTACTGGAAATGACTGCTTATCTATTGTTCATTGCCTTTGCACAAACTCATGCAGTAGGTCTTGCTATTTTTACTGGGATATTTGTGATAAAGTACCATTGTTAAAATGTTGTGATGTTTGTGTTCTTATCAATTCTGTAAAGCAGTGGCATTGTGAAAATAATGTTGTAGGAACTATCAATGGGTTAGTATACATGTGGGAAGTTGACATATCATCGCAGAACTGTTTAGCTAGTGAGGTTTGTTTCATTTTCTCTGCATTTATCATGACTGTAAGCACTATAGGCATTAGTCTGAATTCTTACCTTTGCTGAGGAACTGGATTTGTCATAACTGCTGGTATGGGAATTGCTTGTGCTATGACTGTTTAACTGTTGCTATGGGCATTATTATTACTGATTAAGGACTTATGAGAAAATTACTACTGATGGTGTTCTCCTTGATTCTGGTTTCTTATGATCTCATGTCAAAGCTATGGAAAATGATTTATTGTTTTATTCCAACTTGCTTGCCCACACAGAGGGAATCAATGTACACTAAGTTGTTAATTTATAAACTATGGATGTGTGTTACTCCCTATAGGGTCATTGATTAGAATTGAATTATACCCATTATTGAAGCATTGTATACATGCATTCATAGGTGGTGCAAGTCCAGTTATCAAGAATTTTCCAGGCTTTGATATTCACATTATTAATTTGTTTTTGCAGGAAACGACATGACTAAGCGCACCGATGAATCACAGCTACGCCGTGAGAAGTTGCAGCCACGAAAGAGTCACCCAAACCCTCTGGAGTCACCGTACCGTCTCCACCCTCTAAGAAGAAAAGATCATGGGCCACTGACACATCAGTCCACCCATTCCTCAGATTTCAAGGTGCAGAGCATAAGGAGAGATTGGCCAAACTCCCCACCAAATCGTTTGAACCTAGCCGATACCCAGTATGGCTGGTGTTGCAAGAGCTCGGGCTTAAAGAAGAGGTGAAACAACTCCTGAGTCCAAGCCAATGGAGTAGTATCTTCGAGCTCCAAGAACCATCATAAAGAGAACTCATTTTGGAGTTTCTTGCCACAGTGGAGATAAACATCACATTCACAGATTCTAACACCACATGATATGAGCCATACACGATAAAGTTCCGTCTTGGCTCCTTCATGCATAGCATGAGTCTTCAGGAGTTCACCGAGGCAGCAAGGCTCGCAAAACAGCAGCCTACTGGACTCCGGGCGAAGGACACCTACTAACTAGACTGGACCTTCAGGAAGAAAGTGAGCACTGAAGCCACTTATGAAGCTAAACGGACAAAGGCATCCACCCTCTGCTCACCAGTGCTTCGCTATATACACAAGCTACTGGTCCACTCGTTGAACGCAAGAAGGGAGAGCACAGGAGTAGTGAGCAAGAGGGACCTGTTCTACCTTCAGTGCATATGGGAGAAAAAGCACTACCACCTCGGATATGCCTTCATTCAATTGGTAAAGGGCTACCTGCAGTGAGGAACTTCAAGGCCATTGGCGGTGGATCCGTTATCACATGACTAGCCAGGCACTTGGATGTCATGGGTGATGAGTCTACCCTCACGGTTGCTTGTCGACCTTTGCCGCTAGGAATGGACACACTCAAGGCAATAGGGATGGTCGAGCACCGCACCGACGCACAGGGTACCTACTTCGTCCTAGTCGGTGCTCCACGACGAGCTATCCTCGAGAGTCCATTGGTGGAAGAGCCATGCATGGATGCACTTGAGGCCTCCATCACCAAGACACCCCAGTTGGAGGAACAACCGACGGCCGAGCTCAGCACGTTTACACCTTCCACTTCACAACCATATCCTAGTATCTTGTCCACTTCAGATGACGAGGAAGACAGGAAACCAACACTTCTAGAAAGGCAGTTGGCTCGGATTGAAGTCGAGGTAGATGGCACGAGGACCTGAGTCAACCGCCTCATTTTAGACAACCACAGGGAATGACACCATAGACATCAATGGATGTCCTATGAGCTGGCACATCACCAGTGAGTTCAATCCATTCTTCAGATGATGTGTGAGTCCTTGGAACTCCAATCTCCACGACCACTGCGACCGCCTATCTTCCAAGAGCCAGCGGAAGATACCGACACGACCTCTACGGTTGAGCAAATTCACCCGCCACGCACCTCGTCTTGAGCACTACCATTTGACTCTCCATCTGCATAACCAACCGACCAACCTTCTGGAAAGTCACCTAAGGAGTAGTTATTATTTATGTATTTCTTTTTCCCCTTCCTTTGGCACAATTTCTTAGTTTAATTTCTTCATTTTCGAACTAATCCTTCCTTGCCTATGTTTAGTTGTCTATTTGTTTGTAGGTTCATGATCTGTTTCACCAGGATGCCCAACATGACCAAGCTAGGATGTCAGGAACCTCAGCAACAGGGGAGTATTCTTCCTTTTACTTTACCTTTCCATACATTAAGGACAATGTTGTGTTTAAGTATGGGGGGTCATATACGTGTTTTATGTATGTTAGGTGATATTTAAACTGGAAATTGTAATGCCTGAAGTAATTCAAAACAAGATTAGTGTCCTCCGAAGGTGATATTCTTAGGTAATTTGTATTTTCAAGTTTAACTATCTATGCTAAAGAAATCATAACCTGTGAGATAGCTGCAATATGAGGAATCCACTTAGGCTCAGTGAACCTAGGACATGGGAACACAACTATGTACTAACAAGCTTGATGTATCGGAGTTGAATGTCCTGTGCTTTCAATTTCAATTTCTTAGTGCAAAAAAAAATTATGTAAAGCTGAGTACTGAATTGAGCATAGTGGGGCACTGCTCCTTTACATTATGTGCTTGAAACTGGATAAGGGTATGAGTATGCCAATGAAACATAACTAGTTGAATGTGGGTCACAAACAATGACTGGACACCACATCCTAGGACCCCAAACTATGCAAGAAAAGAAAGAAAAGAAAACAAGTAAAATAACTACGTTATGTTTAGCACTTAGTAGAAAGCACAGGGAAATTCTGTCTAGATACTGAAAAAGTGAGCTAAGGCAAACCTGTGGTCCAATGACTAGGTTCATAAACTGAGCATAGGAACTGAACAATGTAGCTGGTCAGGGTAGGGTACCTAGCATAAAATTCTTTGAATTGAATTTTTTTTCCAAGGGATAGAGCTTAACAGGGGACTTTGTCTGATTTGAATTGCTTGAGGACAAGCAATTGCTTAAGTATGGGAGAATTTGATATGTGTCTATTATGACTCTAAATTCCATGTTTTTATCATTAAGTTCATACCTACATGTGAGTAAAGTTACCTTAAACTTGATACTCAATCCATAAATTGATGTTGTCAGGT
The DNA here is from genome assembly GCA_003255065.1 of Cercis canadensis. Lineage (NCBI taxonomy): Eukaryota > Viridiplantae > Streptophyta > Magnoliopsida > Fabales > Fabaceae > Cercis > Cercis canadensis. Next base: position 156,134 of record QAOA01006386.1, on the reverse strand, counting down.
TTCTCTTGCTAGTCAAGCATTAAGGAAGAATTCTAAAGCGATTTTTGGAGCAAAGTGCAGAGAAATTAGTGGAAACTGAAGTGCAGACAAAAGACACAGGACACACACGGCCATGTGTATACTCGTCTCTAGCTTCCAGAGGTCCCTGCTCAAGCTGATTGAAGGACACAACCAGGGTAGTGAAGAACACGGCCGTGTTGGACACCGTGTTAGCCAGTTAGAGACACACCAATGAGGAACACAGCATGAAGCAGAAGAACACAGGACGTGTCAAAAGCAAACACAACTTAGAGTAGATAAGACATGGTCGTGTTTGAGGCCGTGTTTGAAGATTAGATAAACCATTCAAGAACACGCCTTAGTCCCATAAGTGAACACGGCCCATGTCTAGGCCATGTTCATGCGAGCTGAATAGTGAAGCCCTAAATGCTAGAATAGTATAAAAAGGAAAGTCAGAAAATCAACTGGGGGGATCAGTCGTCAAGGAGAAGAAGGGATAAACTGAAGCAAGATCGAAGACGATTGCGACTCAGACTTCATCTAGTTTTCTTTCTTTCACTTCATGATGAATTTGAATTATATGTTTTCTTCTGATTTAACTATGAGTAGAAGATTGATTTTCACGTGCTACTGCCTTCTTCCTTGATATTCAGCTTTTCAAGCATTCTGAAGTTAACAAAGAGAAGAAGCAGAAAGAAAAAAAATACAAAGCAAGAGCTAGGGTGCAATGACAACTTTTCTTCTTCTTAATTTTGTACTGAGAGTTTTTTCTTCCTCGTGTTCTATACAATGTAAAATTTGCTCTAGAGAGAAAGAGTATTCTAATGGAGCTTAACTCTGTTTTGAGTGTTTAGAACTCAGGATTTTAGAAATCCTTGAGGTATTTCTAGTTGTGATACTAGAAGGAGAAAGTTCTTGGTGAGCTTTAGAGTGAGCAACCATAGATGTAAAAGCTTGGAGAAGCTAGGACAAATTAAACTTGATCTAGTGGAACCCCAAAGCTTTGGGAGAAGTAGATGTCGGCCTTAGTGTTGAACCACTATAAATCTGTGGCTAAGATCTTCTTGACTCTTTTCTTTCATTCTCAATTGCTTATGCTTATTGAATGACATTTTCATTTAAGTTGAATTTGGTTGAATTTCTAGATTCCCTTATTTGTGCTAAATTATGTTTAAAATGGATTTCAGCTTCTTTGTGTATCTATTTTGTTCTAGAATTAGTTCTTAAGTTGCAAAACTAGTTCTTGTGTTGTTTAGATCTTGAATCAAATTCTATTGTTAGATCATCTGAATCGAACTTTTCTAAAAACTCCTATTCACCCCCTTCTAGGAGTATTTTCTATAACATTCAATGAGTTCAAAGTACCTAACCTCCGAGTTAAGGTCGCTGCCGGGTTGACTGGAGGTAGGATTCGGCCTTGAGAACTCAGACCTCACAGAGGTCTTCTACCTTTTCGCTCCTACCTTATTCTTTCCCCAAGGAGCCGCTGGAGGGTCAACAGTAGGAGCATTGGTGCAAGCTTCTGACTGATGCTTCTCAGCAGGGACCGCCCTAATAAGTTTAGCAATGGTTATCTCGAGCACCCTGCTATTCTTTTGAGTAGAAATCTTGGCGAGTTTGGACATATGAACCATGTCTGGTTTGTTGTTTTTTTCTTCTGCAAAAGCAAATCAAGATTGGTTAATGGTCTTAACAAATTCTCAAGAAAAAATAAATAATAAATACCGACCAATCAAATCATTGGCTTTTAGCTTGACCAACTCAACTTCTCGTAAGTCATCTCAAATATGATCCCCGTGATCCAACGAGCTTCCTTGTCATACTCATCCAAAGCCCGAGCCTGGATTCTGTTAATGTACTGGTTCCATTTCAAAGGAAAGTCGGGGCCTTCCATCCTCATGTAAGAAAAAAGCCTTATCCAGCCTGGGTATCCCATCTCAGGTCGGCATGGTTACTTAGAGAAATTAATCTTTCCATCCTTTCGTCAATTCCTCAACAAGCTTCATAAGGCACAACCGAGGCTGACCATCAATATACATAAACTCCTGCTCGAACTCTTTGGTATCTTTTAACGTTAAAAAAACAAAAAATGAATTTACTTGGGCATCTACAGCCAACACATTACATATTATTTGAAAGGCCCAGAGAAAGCCCCACTCATTGGTATGGAGCTGTGCAGGAGCCACGTTCACCACACAGAATAAATCCATCTCAAAATCAGTGAGAGGAAGCTCGGCCCCCCCGCTCTCTCTATATATGCTATGCTAAAAGTTAAAAAAAAAAAATGTTATTCGGACAATCCTCACAAACAGAGGAATTTCAAGGACAAGTTTCTAAGTTGAAGTCATGGTAATCCCAATTAATGTTATTATAATTCTCTTTCATTTGTCTTATATAACTAGGTTGGATCAATGAACTAATTGACTTTATACCCCGATGAACAAAAAGAGGGATAAAGACATTCGTTGAAGGGATTTCTTCACAAGACTTACTCCAAGAATCAGAGGACCGACTAGAAGACTCACTCGATGAACTCAGCTCTGATGACCTGATCTAAGATGAACTCAAGTACAAGAGAAGATAGAGTCTATGAAAAATGAGACTTTACCTTGTAACAATTGATCGAGCAAGAAAAGTTTAAAGGAAGCAAAGACACAAGTTCACTAAACTTGCACCGACCTAAGCATTAATATCTGAAGATTTCATAAAAGAGTAGAATGACATCCAAGAACTCCCTATATATAGAAACGATCATGGCAGATCTAACGGTTCGACTCCATCGCATCCAACAGATAGGAAGCAGCTGCCTCTTAGCTCGGAAAGCCTAAATGTCACATCCGCAGTAGCCTTTTGCCTTAAGAAGTGTAAACCACAGCACATGGCCCTACATTGAGTAATGAACAGCCATCTTAAAATTGTCATTTTTATCCCATCCCAAACCTCGGAGCTCGGCCACAGCGAACTCTGAGCATCCCGCGCGGGGGGAGGGGGGGTGAGGAGGAGGGCAAGTGTAAATATCATGTCCTAGGCCCATTATCGAAGGCCTATTTCTCCAAAGGCCCAATCCAAAATAACCAACAAGTTCATTACTTTTGACCAATCCTACCCCATCTTACCCTTCAACACACCCTATAAATAACACCTCCGTTACAAGTAGATGACTTTTGACCAATCTCTTAATTAATATCCTTCTAACTCGGACCAACCTAACTTAACCATTGGAGCCTGGGTATTTGANTTTTTTATCTATGTAGTTTGAATCTCTGATTTCACCCAACCTCGAGATCCACCCGACCTCTAGCTCAACTCAGACAACGTCACTAAGCTTACCACCTTATGAAAAACAAGGGTACGTGCTGGTGCTCAAGGTGAAGATTAGCTTAAGTATATATAGCAAGAATAAGGGTACGTGTTGCTTTGGATACTTAAACGAGTATATCCAATGTTGACCAAAAAATGAAAAAAGAACAAGTATATACCTTGAAAAAATTGTCGTTGTTAGTGGTGAGGATGTTTAAGGTTAATATCATACTCGTCTTAGGTCCTTGTCCTCCATTTGATATCCATATCATGCTGTTCGGCAGCTGCTAGCCGCCAAATTAAGCCTTTGATTGCTGCTCGCCTCATGAAAGGGTGTTTACGGTTTGACAGGTTTTGAATTTTTTGTTCTTTCTTAAGCCTACCTACAACTAGCATAATCGCTAATTGACAAAAGTTTATACGTAATATTTTTTTTAACTAATCAATAATAACCAATAACTTTTTTCTTTATTTTCTTAAGTTCCTTGCTAACATACTAATTACAAGAACAAGAGCTGTCTAGGAAAAGCATGGGCAACTTCAGTTACCCCCCTACAGTCACCACCTTATGGAATACAAAGTACTGCACTTGCTTATCTAGTTATCTGTTCCCTTGTTACAGGAAGCATGCCCTTAGTTAGTATGAGAAATAATGAATGCCCTAAAATTGTACTAAAATTCTTGTTCTGAATAATGTGGCAATTTATAAGTTAATAATGTCATGTCATCTATTAAATTAAAAAATAAATGCAATTAAGACTGTAAAATGTTATATGTTCCCTTGCAAGTGCAAGCTTTCCTTTAGGAATTTCTCTCATGGCACTATGCCAAAGATTTGACTCAAATAGATTAATATTAGAGTGTTTCCACCTCTCCCCGTCTTCCTCCAATTCTCCCTTTCGAACGCCAACTAAACGGCAAAATCTAAGCTAACCTTAAACCTCATTGCTTCAGGACCTACCAATTAGGAAGGGACATGGGGATGAGGTTTTGAGGAAGATGAAGATGCAATGGGAGAGTTTGGTCACGTGGCACCCACGTGATTTTTGTTTTCTTTTTACCCTTTTAGGTATTAGTCACAAATCAGCTTTAATTTTCCTAATATTGAATTTGTTAGGTTACTTAGCTATTAATAGGTATCATATGATGTGCACATATTATTTTTTTGTCCATTGTTGGATGTATCTATGAAAAGGAGTTTTATACACATTTTAGAAGCACAAAAGGGTATTTTGCATGTTTTAAAATATTTACGGTGAACTACACATAACTAAAGTTGAAGGGGGAAATTTGACGTTTTCTCCTTTTTCTATTAAGAAAAAGAGATAATTGTTTGAAATTAAAATTTTGAGAGGCTTATTTGCAAAATTTCCAAAGTCAAGGGATGATATGTGTAAATTATATATTTATCTATTTTATGTTGAGAGAATTATTAGTATATTCTTAAAAATATAATTTTTTATGGGTAAGAAAAATAATTTTTAGTGGATAAAAAAAATTAATTTCTTAGTTGCTGTCATGTGCAATTTTAAAATTACTTTTTGTTTAGAGTGGTTGTCTTGTATTTTTTTAATAGCCATTATTAATAAATATGTGATAATCATTAATAAGTACATAATGATCATAGTTACCAAATAATTTATAATTGAGTGGTATTGATATCATTTTCAAGTTTATAAGTTCTGTGCTCGAATTCAAAGTTGTAACAAAAAATATAAAAAAAAAAATGATCATTAGATAATAATTAAGTTGGAGAAAAAGCTCTAGCATGCAAAAAAAAATAAATAAATAAATATAAGAAAACATGCTAAATAAAAAATTGGATACACTTTTTTATATTATATTTTTCTTGTTATGTGTGATTCAATTTTTTAAAATTTTTGTAAAAATACCAAAATCACCTAGTAGTGGGGTTGTGCTACTCGAAAAGTGTTTTTTAAAATCTTAGCAAACCTCCCTTAATATTTTTCAGAAATTTTTTCTTTATTTTTGTTATTTCTATCAGCAGATTGTTTTTTTTTTTTTTTTAAAAAAAAGAAATTCTAGTTCTAGAACTTGGAATAAATAAATTCCAAGTTTTAAACTAATTATTCAAGGGGGACTTTAACTGACCCCATGCAAAAATAGGGTTAAACAACCCCATCCTATGTGGGCCATTCAAATTGTAACAAGTGTGTCAATAGTGGGGCCCATACATTTACTCAACCTGCTATAGACATCAGAATATTTAATATAATTTTTGACAACAAAATTTTTACTTATTATAAATCAGTCTCATAGTTAAAAAAAAAAACTAAAAAAGTTCTAACTCAATTTCATAAATTTGAAAACTCTCTAATTCAATTTTATGCACTTAGTTTTAGTTGAACTATATTAAGTGTTGAATTAAAAAATCTTCAATCTCTAAAAATGTATGACTAATGAGAATAGTTTCAATAATTTTTTTCATGATGCAAAATAGAAATTCTTATTAGTTACTTTTCTTCTACTTGTAAAATAGCTTTACCTCCAAAGATAATGTATGA